>PVJN01005908.1:0-78624 GCA_004026805.1 Lasiurus borealis | reverse complement strand
TGTTAATTCTTAGGGGGAAAGGGGTGAAGGGTGTACAGGGAGAGACTGGACAAAAATCATACACCTATGGATGAGATCAATGGGAGGGAGCTAAGGGCAGAGGGAGGGTGGGAGCTGGGTGGAGGGGTGCTATGGAGGGGAAAAAAGAGAAACAAATGTAATAATCTGAATAATAAAGATTTAATTAAAAAATAAAAAATAAAAAAATAAAAGAAGATAGAAATCATATCAAGCATCTTCTCAGATCATAGTGGCATAAAACTGAAAATCAACTACAATAAAAACAATCCAAAGAAATCAAACACATGGAGACTAAACAGCATGCTATTAAATAATGACTGGGTTACCAGAGAGATCAAGGAAGAAATAAAAAACATCATGGCAACAAATGACAATGAAAACACAACAATCTAAAACCCCTGGGACACAGCGAAAGAAGTCTTGAGAGGGAAATTCATAGCTCTACAAGGCTACTGCAAAAAACGAGAAACAATAGTAATAAATTACCTAACCCTACAACACAAAGAGTTAGAAAGAGAGTAACAAGAAAAACCCAGTGTAAGCAGAAGGAATGAAATAATAAAGTCCAGAGTGGAGATAAACAACATAGAGACCAAAGAACAATACAAAAGATCAACAAAACCAAGAGCTGGTTCTTTGAAAGGATAAACAAGACTGATGGACCTCTAGCTAGGCTCACCAAGAGGCAAATAAAGAGGATCCAAATAAACAAAATCAGAAATGAAAGAGGAGAAATAACAACAGACACCTCTGAAATACAAAGGATTGTTAAAAAAATACTGTGAACAACTCTATTCCAACAAATTGGACAGCCTGCAAGAAATGGACATATTCCTAGAAAAATATAACCTTCCAAAACTCAATCAGGAAGAATCTAAAAAGCTCAATAGTCCAATAACTATGGAACAAATTGAAGCAGTCATCAAAAAGCTTCCAACAAACAAAAGCCCAGGACCAGATGGCTACACAGGGGAGTTTTACCAAACATTCAAGGAAGAAAACCTATCCTCCTCAGACTATTCAAAAATATTCAAGAAGAAGGAATACTTCCAAGCTCCGTCTATAAAGCCAGCATCACCCTAATACCAAAACCAAATAAAGACAACACAATGAAAGATACAATTGGAGAAAAAAAAAAAAAAGATAACACAATGAAAGAGAATTATAGGCCAATATCTTTCATGAACATAGATGCCAAAATCCTCAACAAAATTCTAGTAAATTGGATCAAGCAGTACATCAGAAAGATCATACACCATGACCAAGTAGGATTTATCCCAGGAATGCAAGGATGGTACAATATCCACAAATCAATAAATATGATACATCACATAAACAAATTGAGAAATAAAAATCACATAGTTATATCAATTGATGCAGAAAAAGCATTTGACAAAATCCAACATCTTTTCTTGATAAAAACTCTCACCAAAGTGGGAATAGAAGGATCATACCTCAACATGTCATAAAAGCCATATATGATAAACCCACAGCTAACATCACTCAATGGGCAAAAACTGAAACCATTTCCCCTAAGAACAGGAAAAAGACAGGGATGCCCACTCTCACGACTCCTGTTCGACATATTAGCCATTGCAATTAGACAGAAAGAAGAAATAAAAGACATCCAAATTGGAAAAGAAGAAGTAAAGCTATCCTTATTTCCAGATGACATGATACTGTACATAAAAAACCCAAAAGACTCCATCAAAAAACTAATAGACTTGATAAATGAATTCATCAATGTAGCAGGATACAAAATTAATGCCCAGAAATCTATGGCATTTCTATACACCAATAGTGAACTTACATAGAAAGAGAGACTAAAAAAGCAATCCCATTTATCATTGCAACAAAAGAAATTAAGATACCTAGGAATAAGATAACTAAGGAGGTAAAAGACCTATATGCAGAAAACTACAGCACACTGAAAAAAGAGATAGAGGAAGATGTAAACAGATGGAAGAATATACCGTGCTCATGGATTGGGAGAATCAATATCATTAAAATGTCCATACTACCCAAATCAATCTATAGATTCAATGCACTCCCCATTAAAATACTAATGGCAAAAAAGTAATTAGTTAATTAATTAAATACCAATGGTATATTTCACAGACCTAGAAAGAACTCTCCAAAGATTCATCTGGAACAGAAAAAGACCCCAAATAGCTATAGCAATCCTGAGAAAGAAGAATAAAGTAGGTGGGATCTCAATACTAGATTTCAAGCTGTATTACAAAGCCACTGTTCTCAAACAACCTGGTACTGGCACAAGAACAGACATATAGACCAATGGAATAGAATAGAAAATCCAGATATCCACCCAAACCACTATGCTCAATTAATATTTGACAAAGGAGGCATGAACATACAATGGAGTCAAGACAGTCTCTTCAATAAATAGTGTTGGGAAAATTGGACAGATACATGCAAAAAAAAAAATGAAACTAGACCACCAACTTACACCATACACGAAAATAAACTCAAAATGGATACAAGACTTAAACATAAGAGGGAAACCATAAAAATACTAGGGGAATCCACAAGCAGCAAAATCTCAGATATATGCCGAAGGATACTCACTGATACTGCTCCTAGGGCAATGGAAGCTAAAGAGAAAATAAACAAATGGACTACATTAAAATAAAAGCTTTTTCACAGCAAAAGAAACCATCAACAAAACAACAAGAAAGCCCACTGTATGGGAGAACATATTTGCAAATGTTATCACTGATAAAGGTTTAATCTCTAACATCTACAGGCAACTTATACAACTGAATAAAAGAAAGATAAATGATCCAATAAAAAAAAATGGCCAACGGACCTAAATAGAATCTTTTCTTTTTCTTTTTTTCCCATTTGGAAAATATTTAATTAACAAAATAAAGAGGAGGACATGGTACAGGAGGGGATCTGGGAGGACCCCTGCCCCCCCCAACCCGGGGCCTGGGCCCTGGTCAAGCAGAACCAGCTGGACTGCACACCGCTGGTAGCCAGTGGCACCTGGCTGCCGGTGATGGCTTGGCACATGAATGCATGCAAACAAAGCAAGAAGGTTTCAAGGGCTTCACCAGTTAATTTTGGCAAAAAGAGAAAACAAACAAAAAGCTAAAATTCAGAGCAGATTAGAAGCCACTGAAGTGAAAACCATGTATTTCTCAGTAGAGAAAGTGCTACAACTACAACCTTTTTCTCTTTTTAAGTCTCTGCCATCCTCTACCCCAACTCAGGTCAAAGTTCATAGCAGCATAACACAAAGTCCTCCGTCAGCCAGTGTTCTCTGCTGTGAGGTAAGAGTTCACAGCTCAAGTTCAGTCCATCCGGAGAATCATGGGAGGGTGCTCACTGTCTTCCTCCAGCCGCAGGGCGCTGGCTTCCTCCTCCAGGCACGTGCCGCCCACTGCCCCCTGCTCATCCATCCATGTAGGCCAGTCTCATGGGAGACGCAGGCTGGTGAGGGCCTTTGGCTGCAGCTGTGCCGTAGCTCTGAAGCACCAAGGAGCAGTCGTGACAAGCAGAGCCTAAGATCTCATTGGTTGTCTCCATGCTGCCATCCAAATTGTGCTGCTTCATGAGAGTGCACTCGCCGCCCTCCTGGGGTCCAGGTTGTACATGTACAAGTAGCCGTGGGACCTCCCACCAGCAGGTGGGGGATCTCTGGATGGTGGTCAGGGAGCAGATGTTCTTGTGGCCGGAGAAGGGCAAGCAGACCGTGGCAAAGGCCCTGCCTTAGTTGAACATCTCTGTGACCTGGGAGGGCAGGTAGCTGGTGGAGTTCAAGAGCATCTTCCCCAAATAGCTGGGGCAGGTGGAGGGCTCCTCCTGCTGCTTTTCCTTCACAGTCTCGAGTTTGAAGATGCGCACAGTTTCCGTGTTGCTGGAGGTGGAGAGGAACATGTCGTCCATGCTGAAGACCAGCGAGCAGATGCTCACACACCTCTTAACTCCTCTCCGGAACTCAAAGAGCTTCGGTCCCTCTGGAATGGAAAACACCCTGATCTCAGAAGCAGTAGCGAGCTTGGTTCCACTGGCGTCGAAAGCCAGCGCAGCCAGAGGACTGTCATGAGCAGGAATCATGTTGGCAGCTCTCAGGTTAATGGTGTCGAAGACCGGCACCTCTCCGATGGCGGTGCTGCCGGGGTAGGCCAGGTAGCAGTTGTCATTGTTGATGGACATCACGTACAGGCTCGCCGGGTTTGGAGGTGTATCCCAGATGGTGTGCAGCAACTTCATGTCCCAAATGCTGTGAATGTACAGAGACTCCTCCAGGCACACGAGGAGCCCCTGCTGGTCAGCTTCACGACCAGATGGTGTTGGAGTAGCTGTAGTTGCAGATCTCATTTTCTTTTTTAATGTGGCAAACTTTGAGCTTCGAGGAGCTTTGAGGCTGACGATGGCCACCAAGCTGCTCGAGAACAATCTTTCCACGATGCACACATCTTCGGTGTCAGTGCATTCATAGATCTGTCCCAGCTTATCCACAGAAGAAAGGGAGAAAAATTTATAACTGGACTTATTACCAGCTAGGGACATGACGTCCTGGTTGAAGTTGGCGAAGAGCAGCTGGTCAGCGCCAGCCTCGCCGCTCTGACTGTCCAGGTTCATGGTAGCCCGAGCCTCGCACATGGGACGCGTGGGTCAAGTGCACTCAGGGTTGGCCCTGGGCCCTGCTCGCCGCCTGAGTCACTGCCTGAGTCGCCACTGTTCACTACGCTGGGATCAATCGCCGCCTCATCCCTCCCCGCTCTTATTTATGCTCCCCTAAATAGAATCTTTTTGAAAGAAGGCAAGGCCAAGAGACACATGAAAACATGCTCAAAGTCATTAATTATCCTAGAGATGCAGATCAAAATGACAATGCAATACCATTTCACACCTGTCAGAATGGCAATCATGGACAAATCAACAAAAGACATGTTGGTGAGGATGCGGAGAAAAAGGAACCCTTGTGCACTGTTGGTGGGAATACAGACTGGTGCAGCCACTGTGGAGAACAGTATGGAGTCTCCTCAAAAAACTAAAAATGGAACTCCCATTTGACCCAGTAATCCCACTCCTAGGAATATATCCTAAGAAATTAAAAACACCAATCAGAAAGGATTTATGCACCCCTATGTTCATAGCAGCACAATTTACAATAGCTACAATTTGGAAACAGCCTATGTGCCCGTCAGCAGATGAGTGGATCAGAAAACCATGGTACATCTACACAATAGAATACGTACTATGCTGCCATAAAAAAGAAGGAATTCTTACCATTTGCAGCAACCTGGATGGAACTGAAGAGCATTATGCTAAGTGAAATAAGCCAGTCAATGAAAGAAAAATACCACATGATCTCACTCATTTATGGATAATAAAGAACATTATAAACTGATGAACAAAAAGATAGATACAGAGGCAGTAAAACATCAAACAGACTGTCAAACTACAGTGGAAAGGTTAGGGAGAGGTGGGGGTAGATAAGAGATCAATCGAAAGACTTGTATGCATGCATATAAGCACAACCCATGGGGGGTTATGGCATGGATGGGAATGGGGTGGGGAGACAATGGGAAGATATGTACACATGTAACACATTAATAAAATATAAAAATTAATTTTAAAAAACTTTAAAAGTTCTGTTTAGTTTATCTGCATGTTAAAATTTTCAAGTGCTGGGATTCTAAGATGTCTGCAGAGTAAGTGGAAGCTACACTCACCTGATCCTATTCCTAAACCAAACTAGATTTACAGCTAAATTATAGAGTAATCAAGCTGGATAATCAACTGAAGACTAGCTGAACTGAAATACTAAAACCAATGATTTACAGAAGAAGCCACATAGAAACTGGTAAGAAGAGCGGAGATGGTGAAAGGGCTGACTCCGGCACCCATGTGCAGCAGCTGAGAAGCTGGAGAGATAGCTTTCCTGTAAAACTCCCTTCCCCTGGAGTGTGAGTCTCAACCCCATGCAGGGGATTCACAATCTAGAGCAACAGAGATGGAAAGAGGAGCCCAGAATATCAGGTGGTGAAAATCAGTGGGATCAGACTGTCTGGTAGAGAAAGGAGTCTGCTAAAGACCTAGACACCACCTTCTTAAGGTTGAGCACTCCTATGGTTACAGTACCAACCCAGGGAGTGCACTGCTTGGCTTTCCAGCTATTGGAAATACCATTCTGCCATGCTCAGATCCTGCAGAGGGATCTGCTGGCTACACCCAGCAGGAGATTTCAGAGTGCACTTTTTCTGGAGATGCTCTTGGTAGAGACTCAAACAGTGATTGAACTGTGTAGCTACTGAAAGGGGACCATTCTTCCCCACCTTAGCACATAACTAGCACCCGCCCACACACACATATTTGTTGAGTCACTTGGCCTGCTCTACCTGTGGCCCCGCCCTGCTGACTTCAGTGGTGCAGGGCAATCAAAATGCCATGCAGAGCTGGGATTATCAGAGAGCCATATCCTGGGAAGCTTTTGTCTGGGATCAGATGAGCTGGTGCTGGGTTGTATGGCTACATTATGGAGAGCCCTCCTATCTCTCTTGTGAGTTCAGCCTGCATTTCCCCAGGAAGGGAACGGAGTATCTGCCCTCCTTCTACAAGCTTGTTGACACCACTCTCAGTGGAAGTCTACTTGGATCTGTGTCCTCAAGTCCCAGTGGCCCCACCCTACTGAGCTGAATTCTATGGAAGAAAGAAAGGGCTGCTTAGAGCTGGGACATTTGGAGTGGGTCACCCTGGAAAGCTATTGTCTGGGACTGGGACAAGGTGCTTAGACCACTCCTACAAGCTTGGCCTGCAGCTAAAAGGAGATTCTTTTGATCTGTCCTCACATACACCCCAACCCCAGCCCTAATGACTCTGGCCCTACTGAATTTGCTCCTGCAGGTGTGACAACTGGCTGCACCCAATATGCCATTCAAATATGCCATTTTTAAAAATCTCCATAATAACTGTGAGAGATAGGGATCATTATCCTTAATTTGTAAACTAGAAAACTAAATCAAAGAGAATGCACTGGGTCCCAAGGCAAAACACAGCAATGACTTAGGCCAGCACTAAATTTTTTTAAATTAAATCTTTATTATTCATATTATTGCATTTGTTTCTCTTTTTTCCCCTCCATAGCTCCCCTCCACCGGGCTCCCATCCTTCCCTCTACACTTACCTTCCTCTCGTTGACCTCATCCATAGGTGTATGCTTTTTGTCCAGTCTCTCCCTGTACACCCCTCATCCCTTTCCCCCTGAGATGATCAGTCCACTCCCTTTCTGTGCTCCTGATTCTATTATATTCACCAGTTTATTCTGTTGATCAAATTTTTAATTCTCTTAATTTTTAGATTCACTTGTTGATAGATATGTATTTGTTGTTCATAATGTTTTGGCTTTTACCTTTTTCTTCTTCCTCTTCTAAAAGAGTACCTTTCAGCATTTCATATAATACTAGTTTGGAGTTGATGAACTCCTTTAGCTTTTTCTTATCTGTGAAGCTCTTTCTCTGCCCTTCAATTCTGAATGATAGCTTTGCTAGATAGAGTATTCTTGGTTGTAAGTTCTTGCTATTCATCACTTTGAATATTTCTTGCCACTCCCATCTGGCCTGCATTGTTTCTATTGAGAAATCAGCTGACAATCGTATGGGTGTTCCCTTGTAGGTAATTAACTGTTTTTCTCTTGCTGCTTTTAATATTCTCTTTGTCTTTTCCTCTTAGTATTTTAATGATGGTGTGTCTTGGTGTAGTCCCCTTTGGATTACTTTTATATGGGGTTCTGTGTGCTTCCTGGACTTGTAAGTCTATTTCTTGTACCAGATGTGGGAAGTTTTCAGTCATTATTTCTTTAAATAGGTTTTCAGTATCTTGCTCTCTCTCTTCTTCTAGCACCCCCACAATTCTGATGTTGGTACACTTGAAGCTGTCCCAGAGGCTCCTTACATTATCTTCACATTTTTGGATTCTTTTCTCTTCTTGCTTTTCCAGTTGAGTGTTTTCTGATTCTTTGTATTTCAGATTTTTGACTTGATTCTTGCCTTCTGTTAGTCTGCTGTTAGGTCTCTGTATAATATTTTTTTTCAGTCAGTGTATGTTTAATTTCTAGTTGGTCCTTTGCCATCTCCAGTTGTTCCTTTATCATCTCTAGTTGGATCTTTTCCATCTCTAGTTGGTTCTTTTTCATCTCCTCTTGGGACTCGCTAACTTTATCCAACTTTTCTAGGATATTCTTGAAAAACCTTATAAGCGTGGTTTTGAACTCTATATCCAGTCGTTTTTTCCCCTCCATTTCTTTTGTTTGTGATCCCTTCCCTTGTCTCGGCATTTTCATTATGTTGGGAGAACTTCTGTGTTGGATTCAGCCTTATGATACCAGACTTTCAAAACTGCAGAAGCCTCTCTGTTGAGCTTGGGATGGGTGGAGTCTCAGGGCTTAAGGGACTGCCTTACCTTCCAGTCAACCCCACCCTCCATGGCCCCTGAGTCTCATGTGACTGGATAATCGCTGGAGTGGTCCCTGTGCGCATGTGTGCGCTCACTGGCAGTGCCTCTAGACTGCTGTCCCTCCAGCTCCCCTGTGCTCCGGGACCATATGAGTCTGGGTCCCCAGGGCTTTGCCCGAAACTGGGGTTTAGTGGAGTTAGAAGTGTAACAGTTGGGAGGGTCTGTCTACCGCCCACTAGTGAAAGCCAGTGGCACAATCAGCAGTCAGTCCTCTGCGTACAGTGCTGTGCATGCCACCAGCTTCTGATCTTTTGCAACTCCCCTACATTTCCGTGCACTTCTCCCCCATCACAGTCCAAACTCCCCCTGTATGGGTTTCGGCTGGATCTGGGGTTTAGTGTTGTAGGATAAGGGGTTCAATGCTGTTGAGAATCTCCATCTCCCTCCCACCAGTGAAAACCAGCCAGGTTCTCCAGCAACCTCTCTTCCCGAGAGCGTCTCTGTACCTCAGCTTTTTGCAGCTCCTCTGGGTATCTGTGAGCCCCTCTCTTTCCTTCTAGTTGTAGAATTTCCATTCAGCCAGCTTTCCTGTGGTTCTGGATGATGTTGTAGTTTTGAAATTGTTGTGCGAGGCAGCAGTGTATGTGTTTACCTATGCCGCCATCTTGGATTCTCCTAAAATTTTGCTTTTCTAATTCCTAATTCAGCCCACTTACTGTTCTCATGGCTGCTGTCTGAGGCTACACCTTCTACTCTGAGGAAATGCTAAAGTGATATACCTGGTGTGGTGTCTTTTAACATTGAGACTCTGTAATCCTGGGTCATATAGCTAGAGAAGAGAATCAGAATTTCTTGGATGGGAAAGAGGTTGAACTACAATCAAAGAATCACAGATGATTTGACTAAAAATAGCCACAAATGTAAGTGGTTATGGAATTGTTAAATTCTCAGAAATCCAAGTATCATGAGGACTTTGCTAGTACTATCCCTCCTTCACTCCCTTTCCCAAAGAGGAATAATGCCACATGCTTATTGCTTATTACATAGCTGTTTTCTAAGTCCCTCAGCTTTCTTTATTACATTCTAATTAGTTCTGATCTCCACATGTTAATTTGCTTAAATTATCTTTTTAATCCTGGCATTTACTTTTTGATTTTTTTTTTACTCCTACCATTACTTTCAGTTGGCTGGCTTGGTTTAAGTTTATGAAATAAACCTTTCCATTGATCTCCAGAGAGAGTACTTTTGTTTGTTCTTTCTGATTTATGTGATTCACACAAATATATAACCATCTGAAATTAACTGACTCAGTTTTGATTGTTTATTTTCTAGTATTTTGCCATTACTACTCAATATTATTTCCTTGATGACAAGAACAATGGTAGCTATACAATTAACAGTTTTAAGCAAAAATATTGCCAAGCATATTTCCTCTATCTGCAATTATTCTAAGTACTTTACAGCCAGATTTAATCCTAGTGGAGATCTTACAAGGCATCTTTTGTTTTGTTTTTTTCACTGCTCTCTTCACACCTAGAATAATCATTGGGATAGTTTAAGCATGCAAATATTTTTCAAAAAAATTAAGATAAGTGAGACCCAGGTAACAGACAGAAACTTGGCAGACAGCAGCTTCCCTCTATCTAAATTCAGCCTAGCACCAGGAATGCCTCAAGGCCTACTCAAGAATGCAAATAATCCTTTCCACTAATATTTATAGGGTAATATAAGATTGTTGGTAGAGTATTAAGTCTGACAATAAAAGAGTAATCAAACTTTCAGATTAATGTAAATTGGCTAATTGAAATAAGTGAATATTCAAGAAAATTTCATTGTACTGGACAAAAAGCTGTTTCTGAAGTATTAATTAAAATTTCTATTGGTAGTTCATCTCATGGTAAAATTGCTTAACATGCAATGAACATAAAGCAGTCATTTTTTGTGCAAAAAAATTAAAATGTAAAGTTATCAAGATTGCATTAAAAAATTTACAAAAGTCTCCATTAATCAAAAAAGGGAGGATAGTAGGATAATATCATGTAAGGAAAAATATCCGGTAAATAAATTACATCTAGAAAATTTTTACTTTAGAAAATTAATTTTCATTTGTAATTCTAATAGCAAGCCACCCATGAAAAACACACATGGTGTCAAAATAAACCAAAGGAAAATTACTTGGGCAAAAGTAAAAAGGACCCTAAGTCAATTTTATAGAAAAGATTCCTTTATTAACCTTTGGTTAAGAATATGTTTATATACTTTCAGAAAACAACTCCAAGACCAAATGGATTCCTGCAACGGAGAGGAATTGACAGGTGTGCTCCAACCATGAAGACAAGAGGAGAAATGGTCCTGAGATAAAAGATGCTGATGATGCCTTGCCATGCTAGCAGTCAGCAGCTGTGCTTCGCTACAGATCGCCTAGGACCAAACCAGAGAAGGTCGGACCTGCATTGTCACCATTTGTCCACCATCCAAATACCATTGCTGACATGTACACATAAAGAACTGTTTGATATTGAAACTGGGACTCAGAACTGTTGGACATTGAAGTTGGGTCTCAAACATTTTTTGTTCTTATAGGTTTATCCCTAGCCTGCAGAGGCAAGATGTTTTTAAAGAAAAGAATCAGGGGTGGGGAATAAAAAAACAGATACAGAGGCAAAGAACAGACTGTCATATTTCAGCAGGAAGGGGGGAAGGTTGGAGGTGGGGGGGACTGTAAGAGATCAACCGAAGAACTTATATGCATGTATATAAGCATAACCAATGGATACAAAACACTGGGGGAAGGGGAGATAGGTGAGGGCATGTACTGGGGGGGTAGGGAAGGCTGGGGAGAAGTCAATGGGGGGGGCGGGGAAGAGACATATGTACTACTATTTGTAATACTTTAAACAATAAAAAAAAGAAATTAAGGTAAGTACTATTAATCCATATTTTTTGCTGGAAAAATATATACAGAAATTTAAGATAACTTTCACCAGCTAATAATAGTTTCCTAGACTATAATTCAATTATCTTCTTCCCAAATATCATGTTTTTTGCTCTGTACTACATATCTCCCCTCATGTTACCCAGGAAAGCCTGAAGATGCTGCTGGGGGATCCTAAAATGGAAAAAGTAGGTTAGAGTAAGGCAGAGCTTGGAGCTTCATACCTGAAGACATGGAGGAAGCCTCTTTTCCAGAGAGTCAAACCTAAGACCTATACAGGGTTGGGCACAAGTAGGCTAATAATTATGATGGTGCATACAATAATTAAATAATAATACAAGAATAAACTGTGTTGGGGGTGTACTCACAACTGTAAACCTACTTTTGCCCATGCTTATATATAATATGAATGTGAGTGTAGTGTGTGCATGAGAGAGTTTTATGTATACTCCCTCTCCAGATATTTCTAGTACCCAACCAGCACATACATAGTTATAAAAGAAACCATCATAAACTGTTGATGGAGAAAGGGAACCTTCATAAACTGTTGATGGGAATGCAGATTGGTGCAGCCACTATGGAAAACAGTATGGAGGGTCCTCAAAATTTTTTAAATGGAACTACCTTGTTTCCCAGTGATTCTGCTTATGAGCATATAACTGAAGAAACCCAAAACAAAACTTTGAAAGAATATGTGCACCCCTATGTTCATTGCAGCATTATTTGTAATAGCCACATTCCACATTACCTCTCCCCTCTGGACTTTTCCAGAATCCAGACCTGCACAGAAAATTCTCCACCCAGAAAAAGCCCACCCAGAATCCTTTAAAAATCTCTGACTCCCCATCTTTGGACACTGGTGCCATTTTGGGGCTCCATAAGACCTAATAAATTTATAATCCCTTACCACTTTGGCCTTGTGTGTTCCTTCTTTGGTGATCCTAACAAACCCAGTGCATATTACAGGTCTGGGCTTTTAATTTCTCCAGGGTAATTTTTCTTTTTCTTTTTACCCAAGGCCCTATCAAGTTTTGCCATAAATTCCTAGGGCCAGTGTACTGGTTTGCCCCACGTCCTTCACCTCACCTCCCCTGCCGCCTTTACACCTTGACTTTACAGCTGTTAGAGGATCTAGCTTTATGCAGGGACCCCTTTTTGTAGAGTTTCACCTCCCATGATTCTGGCAGTCTCCTGTCCCTGAATGAGCAATATAAAGCTAGACCCCCAACACCCTGGTGTTCCCAAGATTAAAATACCCAGGAGCTGCCACTTGGTGACCTCACTCTATTATGGATGTAGCATTTCTCTTTGTTGCAAGCAAGTGTAGCTTGACTGTGTGTTTGAGCTTAACTACACTACTTATTATCCTTAGGTTACACTTCATTCAGCATGTACAAGTCTTTGGAGTATGTGTTGAGATGGGTGAGCAGTCTCTTGTTCCTTGTTATTAGAAATTGTCCACTATAATGTGTTGTTCTGAGCACCTTGATTAAAGAAAAGCATTTATAATTCTACTAGAGGCCTGATGCATGAAAATTCATGCACTGGAGAAGGGGTCCCTCAGCCCAGCCTGCCCCCTCTCATAGTCTAGGAGCCCTCAGGGGTGGGAAGCAACCCAGTGTTCAGGAGAAGGTGATGCCCACATCACACCTCTGCTGCTGCCACTGCCAGTAGCACAAGCTGCAGCTGGCTCTGGTTACCTGAGCAAGGGGGCAACCCTGGGTGGCTGGGGGGCTGAGGTAACTGGGTGCCACCACCTTTGAGGGTGTGGCAGTCAATTAGCATATCCCTCTTTATTGGCTTGGGCACCACCATCTCTGTGGGGGTGTGACGTTCAATTAGCATATTCCCTCTTTATTAGATAGAATTCTGTGCAGGAAAAGTGATTCCAAACAGGAAGGCTCTGAAACCATCACAACACAAAAACAACTTAAGGAATGGTGGATGTCTAGCCAGTGTCTGAATGTCTGTTATGAAGAAATGGGAACTCACTCGCTTCTCAGTTGCTTTGGCTGGTGACATTAGGTCCAGTGTGTGAAAGTTGGCAGAAGATAAAATGCAGTTCAACACAAGAACAGAAAAAAATTTTTTAATATATTTTATTGATTTTTTTACAGAGAGGAAGGGAGAGGAATAGAGAGTTAGAAACATCAATGAGAGAGAAACATCCATCAGCTGCCTCCTGCACACCCCCTAATGGGGATGTGCCCGCAATCAAGGTACTTGCCCTTGACCGGAATCGAACCTGGGACCTTTCAGTTTGCTCCATCTACTGAACCAAACTGGTTTCGGCAAGAACGAGAAAACATTATACTGGCTCTTAGAGTTGCCCAATAAAAGATGGTCTGGTTTTTGTGTAAATTCTGCCCATAAGGATGTCCATACTGAGCCTGGATGACCATCTGCCAAATGTGCAGTTGAAGAGATGCCTGCATTGAATGGGATCTTACAGTTCTAAGATTCTTTGGTTTTGTGACAAAATTCTAATCTTGTGGGTTCACCTTTCAAGGTCTGTCACCAAGTAGTTTGGAAGTCAAAGCTTGTGATTTAGACATATAAGGGAGACATTAACTGCCAATGAAATAAAATCAAAAGTTGGAGGAAAACACACCTTGACTGCTCTCTCACAAACCCCAGTGATTTCGAAGGGAGAAAAGGTGCACCTGCCCTTTTTGTGATGGTCCCTTTTTTCCTCCAGGGACCACAATTTACAAAGTCTATGAAAAGTCACCATGATGAAGAGTCACCATTATGTAACAGACACACAGCTAGCTACACCTGCCAGGTTTGTTTTTAAACCACGTGTTGCCATATCTCTTGAATCTTTCATTCCTCTTGCTCCCTTACTCCCATTCCATTCTCTCCCTCTCTCTCTAGCTCTTGCTCTCGCTCTCGCTCTCACTCTCGCTCCCGCTCCCTCTTCTCTTTTTCTGACTATTCTATGTCTACATTTACATATAGCCAAATCAACCAATTCCTCCTATTTTTTTTTTATTGGCAAGGTAAATTTACTCCTGTGCAGAGGATGCTGTTGCCAGCTAGAAATCATGGGCAAAGCACCCCATTCTTGCTAATTTCCTCTCCCCTCCTCTTCCTTACTCTACTGCCTCATCTTCTCCCTTTTGCCCCAGTTCCTAATGAGGGTATTCACACACATCCCACATGTCTATGTGCCTGGAGCATGCAGGGTCTCGAAGCTCTGTTGAGGGGCATAAAAACTGGGTTTCTTCCGTGACTACTCTGGCAGAGCTCTGGCCCTGACCCCTTTGGTCAGTTTCTATTTCACTCATGGTGCAGGCTGCAGGGAATATGACAGGTCAACCTAGGGTCAAACCAATAAGTGACCCTTGAGCTTAGGGAAGTGAACTTGCTTTTCCTTGGTATGATCCTTTAAACTGCTATCTTTTGAACATTTTCTAAGGGCCAGCACTACAACAAGTACTTTACGTTTTTCTTTTTGGGTTTTTACAACAGCCTGATAAGTTAGGTGCCATTATTAATTACATTTTACTGAGGGCAAAACCAAGACTTAGAAATACAAATTAATTTGCCCAAGGTTATAGAGTTAGAGGGTTCAGAGCTAGGATTTGAGCCCAGAGCCAGCTATTACACTTCTCTAGAATTCAGTCTCCACCAGAAGAGGGGGGAGAAGGGGAGTCTTAGCTCCTCTGCCCCATCCGGTGCTGTGCTTGAGCAGGAATGAACCTGGAGTATTGTGTGAGGCCAGATATCCCTACATACAATACTGCACTTTTCAGTCAGAGTTTTCTTTTTCATGGTGACACTAAGAAAAATTGAGCAGGAGGTCCTCCAATTAAAACTTGCCCCACCAGTCAGTGCTTCTGTCAGTACATACCTGTTTCTCCCTCTCCCCCTAAAACCCAGCCCTGAACCCTGGATCATGAGTTTGGGGCTTCCCGTTCTCAGTCATCCCATTCGTAAGAAAACAGCCAATTTTTCTCCAATGGGGGAAAAAACAGGCAGGAAGATCTAATTAGCTCCCCTTCACTTTTAAAAGTAGAGACACAGCCCTGGCCAGTTTTGCTCAGTGACTAGAGCCCAAGAACTAAAGGGTCACAGGTTTCATTCCTGGTGAAGGGCACATACTCGGTTGCAGTTCAGTCCTTGGTCTAACTTGGGGCATGTGCAGGAGGCAACCAGTCTATGTGTCTCTCTCAGATCCATGTAACTCTCTCTCCCCAACCCCACTCCTTCCTTTCACTCTCTCTCTCTCTCTAAAGATCAATGGAAAAAATATCCTCAGGTGAAAATAAAAATTAAAAAAAGTAGAGCCACAGAAGGGAGCCTAAAAAAGAGGGTAAAACTTGTCTTCCCCACTTTATGGGCAAGTCATTGAACTTCTAAGTCTCCTTATTTATGAAATGAGAATCTTACATGAGGCTTATGAAGATTAGATAATGTGTGTAAATTATCTGGCATCTAGTTGATATCTGGTATCTTTTAGTTGACTCTTAATTCAATTTCTCTTAGTAACACATTCCTCTTCCAACCTGCCCATTCCCACCTCCAGGCTAATTCAAACACCCCAACCCCTGGCAACCACTGGTCTTCAACTATCGCCATGATTTTGCCTTTTCCAGAACATCACATGTTTGGGTCCAACATTATGCAGCCTTTTTGTACTAATTCAATACATGCTTAACGAGCACTGAGCAGATCTGAAGTTCTGTTTCCCACTAAGCAGGCTCTGAGGTTAAGTACTTCCTCTTCCCACCCATCTAACCCACAGATTTCTCATGATAAAGCCTTCAAGGTCCCTCGCCACTTCTTTAAACTCTTCACCCACACAAAGCCCTAACTATGGTTAGAATGGCCCTTCTCTTTCACAGGCAGGCCTTGCTTATTCTTGACTCTGAACTTTTTCACTGGATGCATCTCGACTCGTTAGAAATGGAGCTCCTTAAAGGCAGAGGGGTTTTTTGTGTGTGTGGTTTTTTTTTTTTTCCGTTTTGTTCATGGCTACATCTGCCAGCACTGACAACTGTTTCTGGTATTCCTAATGTAATAATAGTTGAATGCAATTACTACTTGGTATTTAAAAACAAATGTACTTCATTTAGCAAAAAGGATATTTCCAGAAAGTTTAGAGAAAAAGATTTAATGAATATCAAATGTTAGTTTCACATTGACTCATGTTGCTATTTTAAGATGTTTTGACTTGCCTTTCAGATCGACCTTGTATTGCAAAGTTTCATTTTATCTATGCCTAATAGTCATTCTACCAAGTTGCTAATAATCTAGTTAACAAACACCCACAGTCAGAGAAAAAAAAAATCATATAAAAGATGTGCAAGAGGCAGTCAGTCAATGTTTTTCCTCTTTCTCCCTCTCCTTTATCTCTAAAAATCAATTTTAAATCATTTTTTAAAAAACTTTTTAAAAAATTTCATATAGTCCCAACCAGTATGGCTCAGTGGATAGAGCGTCGGTCTTCCGACTGAAAGGTTCCAGGTTCAATTCCGGTCAAGGGCATGTACCTTGGTTTCGGACATATCCCCAGTAGGAGGTGTGCAGGAGGCAGCTGATCGATGTTTCTAACTCTCTATCCCTCTCCCTTTCTCTCTGTAAGAAATCAATAAAATAAAATAAAAATAAAAAAGAGCTGGAAGAGCCAGGGTTTAAACTCGAGAGGCCTCATCTTTAAAAAAAAAAATTCATATAAAAGAACCTAGTGGTTCATTCACTATAGGAAACATGGAGAATTATCACCTAATGTTATTGTTTGGTAACTTCCTGATTTTTTAAGCTTTCTGATGTCAAGCTAAACCTATGAGAAGTTAAAATGATCAAAATAGTCAACACTCCTAGCCAAAGCACAGACCCACCAACATGCCTATATGGGTAAAATATGCATACAAATTAACTTTATAAAAATATTAATAATGCTATTTGTGAATATAAAAACCCAGATTTGTATTATATACACCAACTGTAAAAATGGTCCCATATTCCATATGCCCTTCCAGACCATACCTTTGTGACATCTAACTGTTCACTTGTATTTTTGTGGGTTCCTTTACATTTGTGGTTAAAACTATTGAAAGGGTAATCTCTACAATGTTAAAATATTTTCTCTAACTAAGAGTGCGTTTCCTATGGATTTTGCTTACCCAAGAACCAAATGAAACAAGCCTCGGTATTGGCGGATACACTTTAAGCATCTTTAGGAGATCAATATGGAAAGGCCTCCCACTGGAAAGAAAAAGAGATAGTCCAAAAATGTTGAAGATGGAAAGAGAGGTTCAATATATCGAGAAGGTGGGGGAGGATTTTCTGAACAGGTATGCCTACACCAAGTGGCGGATGAAGTCATAGATTACAGAACACCACATCCCTTCTTCTATAAGCACTAGCCATTTCACCAGACCCCTACCTCAAAAAAACTATGAGGTGTTTGAGTAAAGGCATCAAAGACAACTAAGGACCAAGATGGTTGCCTATTGCCCTAACCAGTCTGGCTCAGTGGATAGAGCATCGGCCTGCAGACTGAAGGGTCTGAGTTTGATTCCAGTCAGGGTACATGCCCATGTTCCTGGCTCTATCCCCAGTGTGAGGCATGCAGGAAACAGCCCATCAATAATTCCTTCTCATTATTGATGTTTCTCTCTCTCTCCCTCTCCTTTCCTTTCTGAAATCAATAAAAATATATTTTAAAAAAGAAAAAAAATAATGTTTTCCCACTCTGTCACAAAGGTGGCTTCCTTGCCTTGGTGTCTCTCCATGTGATAAAGGTGCTGTGGTTTGAGTACATCACCACTGGGTCTGTCTGCGTGATCAAGAGGCACAGCACAATAAGGAGGGGAGGACAGGAGACAACATTGTAAGGTGTCCTCACTCAGCAGGTGCCTCTCCCATATCCATCTTCACATCTTGCATCCCAACAGTCCTTCCCTATTAATGAAGAATTCAGGGAATGTACCAAAAATGCTAATAATTTGTTTCAAAGTCCTTAAAGTGGAAGACCAGTCATGACCACTTTCCTAAAAAGCAATTTTACACATTCCAAAAATGCTCCCTAGTCACAGGTGAAGTGACCTCCTAGGGGTCCTATGACCTCTCCCTCACCTTCTCTTCTTCTTGTTCTCTTGGAACTCCCCTAATAGACTAAAATACCCAATAATTATTTTTATCTGGAAGAAAAAGAGAGGAGCCTAAATTTATGGTAGCCTGACCTTCCAAATCTCTCTGTAAACACACACACACACACACACACGCCTTCCTCTGCCAAAGTTTGCTCATGACAATCCTAATAATTTTACAGCTGCTCACATTTCTTTACACATATTTATGTTTAAAATGTGCATGCCTTGCAGAGAAAACTTTCAACGGGCCTACAAAGAATCCTTAGCTCTAAAAGAAGAAAGGATAAAATGAATCCATTTTCCACAAGAAAAACTGAGGCTAGACTTTGTAAGAGCTCTTTAAAATAAAACTAACTCAAGAAGAACCATTTTCACTTTTGAGCAAAATTGTTCTTCCCTTTCTTGCTTCCTCTTTGACTAAACAGCAGGTGCTGTTCCTTTTCCCAACAACCTTTTCCTCAAATAGGGTTTGTGAGTCACCTGGGAAGATAAAGTGTGTAATCCCAAGGAATTCCCAAGATTAGAGAGGTAGTGAGCTACAAAAAGAGCTAGGGGTGACATCAGCATTTAGCTAACCCAATCCTTTCATTTTGTAAATAAAATAGAAGAGGACTGTTTAGTGATAAAGAATCTAAATTCTAGTTTTAGAACCCCAGAGAAGATTTTTAGACACAAGTTTAATAAGGGTAAAGAGAGAATGGCAAAAAAAAGTCACGGTTTTGCAAAGAATTAGAGAGATGGTCAAGGAATGGTGGTTGGTATGCCCTGGCTCAGGACACCTACACTATCAGGGAAAACATATCAGAATTCACAGGGCTAACAATATGACAGAAATTGAGCTATGAGAAAGCAAAGAAATTCTCTTGTGCCTCCTGTATTAAAATTTTGCATGGTAGGCCAAAACCGGTTTGGCTCAGTGGATAGAGCGTCGGCCTGCAGACTGAAAGGTCCTGGGCTCAGTTCCGGTCAGGGGCATGTGCCTTGGTTGCGGGTACATCTCCAGTGTGGGGCATGCAGGAGGCAGCTGATTGATGTCTCTCTCATCAATGTTTCTGGCTCTCTGTCCCTCTCCCTTCCTCTCTGTAAAAAATCAGTAAAATATATTTAAAAATAAAAAATAAATAAATTAACTTTTTTGCATGGTAGTGTCATGAGATGCTGGGAAAGTGATCTGACTTCCAAACATTAAATATAATAAAATGAAAACACAGCTCTCAAAATAAAGAGATAAAGCTTCTTTTCAAACTTCTCACTTCACAAAAATATAGCTTAATGTTGGATCATCTTTACAAAACTTATGTGCATTTCAATGCCAGCAACAGCAAGAAAATACTCTGCCAAGTAAACTCAGTAGCCTTAAGTGACACAATAGAACAGATGGATTTAACTGATATATTCAGAGCATTTCATCCCAAAGCAGCAAAATATATACAGATTATTATGATCTCTGAACGCATAATAATCTGGTCAGTCATACTAGAAGGCCTGGTGCATGAATTCGTGCATGGGTAAGGTCCGGCAAGCCTGGCCAGGGGGACAGGACATGGGCAATTAGGAGACCTGCCTGCTGGTCGAACTCTTGGTCAAGGGGACAATTTGCATATTAGCCTTTTATTATATAGGATATACACTGAGTGGCCAGATTATTATGCATTCAGAGATCATCATAATCTAGCCACTCAGTATACATTCTTTTCAAGGCTACATGGAATATGTTCAAAGATACACCAATGTTAGGCAACAACAAAAAGACTCAATAAATTTAAGAAAATTAAAATCATATGAAACATCTTTTCTGATCATAATAGTATGAAACTAGATATCAATCACAAGGAAAAATTTGAAAAACACACAAAGAGATGGAGGCTAAGTAACTTGTTACTAAACAATGAACGGGTTGACAATGAGATCAAGGAAAGCCTTTCCACTAAGATCTGGAACAAGATAAGAATGCCTACTCTCACCACTGTTATTCAACATAGTACTGAAGTACAGAGCAATCAGGCAAGAGAAAGAAGTAAAAAGCATCCCCATTGGGAATAAAGAGGTAAACTTGTCACTTTTTACAGATGACATAATTCTGTATAGAGAGAGCCCTAAAGGCCGTACCAAAAGACTATTAGAAACAATAAGAAATACAATACAGTTTCAGAATACAAAAATCAATATACAAAAATCTATTGCATTCCTATATACTAGTAAAATATCAAAAAATGAAGAACACAGCTCCATTTGCAATTGTAACAAAAAAGATAAAATATCTAGAAATTAATTCAACAAAAAAGTGAAGGAACTATGCACTGAAAACTATAAGACCTTGTTGAAAAAAAACTGAAGAAGACACAAAGAAATTAGAATATATTCCATGTTCATGAATTGAAACAATCAACATAGTTAAAATGGCCAAAGTAGCAATTTTCTATCTTTTTAATCACATGGCACACATAAACTAATTGCTAAAATTCTGTGGCACACCAAAAAAGTATATATTTTACCAATCTACTAAAAAAGGGTGTAATTTTTACTTATTCCCCCAGACATTTATTGTTGTGTTGGCTATTGTCATTTTTTTATTTGACAATCTAAAGAAAAAGAGGCCACTGCTCCTGACTAGTCAAGCATTGCATGTTTTAAAAATTCTTGCAGTACATTGATTGAAAATTGCTGACCTAGAGCAATATACAAATTTAATGCAATCTCCATAAAAAGCCCATTGGAACTTTTCAAAGAAACAGAACAACAACAAAAATAAACAAACTTCATTAAACCACAAAAAAAATCCCAAGTAACCAAAGCAATTCTACAAGTAAGAACAAAGCTGGAGGCATCACACTGCCTGACTTCAAATCATACTACAAAGCTACAATAATCAGAACAGTATGGTATTGGTGGAAAAACAGACATACAGACTAATGGAATAGAACCAGAGCCCAGAAATAAACCCACATGTTCATGGGCAAATAATTTTTGACAAAGAAGCCAAAAACATACAATGGAGAAAGGAAAGCCTTTTCAATAATTGGTATTGGAAAATTCGGAAAACTACTGCAAAAGGATAAAACTAGACTACTATTTGACACCATAAACAAAAATTAACTGACTTAAATATAAGACCTAAATATAAGACCTGAAACAATAAAATACATAGAAGAAAACATAAGTACTAAACTTCTAAACCTTGGATTCTCACAGGCTTTTGTGAACTTGACCCCCAAGGCAAGAAAGTAAAAGCAAAAATAAATTAAAGGGACTACATCACACTAAAATGTTTCTGTGCATTAAAAAAATCAATAGAGTCTTGGACTGACTTGTTTGGTGTGTGCAACAGAAAATATTTTTCTGTCAGAGAACAAGAAAAATAGGTTTATTTGCATTGTGCTCATTAATTTGTGCAGTTATTCACTGTCTGATTTGTTAATGTTCAAGAAAAAATATCAATTTTTATTAAAATGTTCTATTATTTTATGTTAACTCATTTATTTCAGCTCTTTGTATTCAGCATGTCTCTATCAAAATAAACCTACATTTCTATGAAAATTGAAGCTTTTGTTTTTTTGAGGCTTACATAAACTTAAACCTTGTTTATTTGGTCCATGTTAGCCTTTGAGTTTGACATGCTTGATGTAGAGAAAAAGGAACCCTCACACCTGCTAGTGAGAATATAAATTGTTACAACCACTAAGGAAAATAGTATGGAAGGTCCTCAAAAAATTAAGTATACAGCTACCATAGGACCCAGCAATTTCCTTCTGGGTGTCTATGCCCCCCCCAAAAAAATTGAAAATACTTATACTAAAATATATATATAGCCCCATGTTCATTGCAGCATTATTCACAGGAGCCAAAACATGAAAACAACCTAAGTTTCCTTTGATGGATGATTGGAGAAGGTACATAATACTACAGCCATAAGAAAGGGTGAATTACTACAACAAAATAAATAGATCTTAAGAGTATCATGTTAAGCAAAATAAGTCAGATGGAAAAGTACAAGAACCATGACTTTCCTCATATAGGAGCTATAAAACAGAAAGCAACAAATGTACCAAAAAAAACCCTCATATACACCGATAACAGTATGGTGATTACCAGAGGATAAAGGGTTCGGGGAAGTTGAAGAGGATAAAGCGGGTCAAATAAATGGTGACAGAAAACTAGACCTTGGGTGGTGAGCCCACAATGCAATCTATCAATGATGTATATTATAGACTTGTACAACTGAAACTTATATAACACTATTAAACTTAATTTTTTAAAAAAGAATGATTTTTTAAAATGTTGCTTCGAGCTGATACTATGACACTAAAATCACAAAGATAAGTACATACAGATATGAGAACATGAGAGGGAGAGCTTAACTGAAAAAAAATGGCAGGGTAATGTCTGAGCCAAGTAGAAGAGGTTGAATCCAAGTGAGTAGATGTGGAGAGTAGATACTGATAGACACATATTCGTAGCTGACCAACCAATTTCTTCAACTGAAACAAAACTGCCACCTACAGTCCATCTTTCAAATTGTCTACTTTTTTTTTTCCGAGTAAACTAGTCAACATCTGCAGCGCATGTATAGTCAACCTTCTTGATGGGCTAAGAAAGTATTTTCTGTCTTCAATATTTGCTTTGATGTTTCTGTGCTCCTTGCCAGTCAGGCTCATCCGTCCTACACAAGGACGTGGGGGCAAGGCGGTCCCGGACTGAACAGAGTAGCACAGAAGTCAGTTCAGAAGTATGTCAAGTAGGACAAATAATCCCTCATCCCAAAAAAACAAGAGTTGATTCTAGCTATTTAGACTTATGAACTTTTGCTTAGCTACAATTTCATAAAATATTCTTAAATAGTCCTGGCCAAGTGGTCTAGTTGGTTAGAGCATCATTCCTATACGCCAAGGTTGCAGATTCTATCTCTAATCAGGGCACATATAAGAAGCAACCAATGAAAGCATAAATAATTGAAACAATAAATGTATATTTCTCTCTCTCTCTCCAAAAAGAAATCAATAAGAGGAAGTAAGCAAATATTTTCATGTAGTGATAAAAAAAAAAGGGAAATTAAGGAAGACATGAGGACAGCCTGTTAAAGGCTCTATATTAGATAAGGTGGTCAGAGAAGGCCTTTCTGATGACTATTTGAGTAAAGCCCTGAACAGGTTTACCAAAAAAAAAAAAGTATCCCATTCACAGAGCATGTACTTAACATGTTCACAAAACAGCAATAAAACCAGGGTAGCTACAGCAGTAACCATGAGGAAAAGGTTAGGAGGTGAGTTTAAAGAAGTAGCTGGGGACCAAATCACATAGAGCAAGCTTGGAGAGGCATCATTTTAAGCATCATCAAATACGAAGTTTCACTTCTTTGTGGTGGGTCTCAGGAAATGCCAATTAAGTTAGTATTAGCCATAAAGAACCTCAGAGGTAAATCTTCCTACCACTGATATTGTAAAACATTCTTAAACTAACTGGCATGATTATTAGGTTATTTATTCTTCGGAAATTTCTTCTCACACATATTGGGAGATGGAGTATTTCTCAATTCACAGTTAAAAAATATCTCCTGTCCTAGCCTAGTTAATTCACTAAGGTATTTTTGTTGTTTGTTTGTTTAATGCTAAGGCAAATCTTCCCCATTCCCATGGTATTCTACTTCTCGCCATATATAAATGGGTCCTTCTTGACTATTGTCTCCATGAAATTAACTTCTCAAACCTAAGATTCCTAACACCACTAAATAGGCAGAGGTTAATAAATCAATTTGGGCTGCATGGCATACCATAATTCTGGAACATGGAGCATGAAAGATCTGCAAGTGGTTCTAGTACCAGTAATGTGCACAAATGTTGAGAGAATGCAAAGCCCTGGAATGAGAAAGTTAATAGGCATTTCTCACATACATAAAGGTGAAGATCAAGTATGGAGCACTCCGTTTCTAAATCCCCTATCAACATGGTTGTCAGAGTGACAAAGCTAGATACAAAAGAAGCGGCTTGGGCTGGAACAGGAGAGAAAGGAGCACAGAAGTCATTTCAGATTGGAAAGAAAAGCATAGAACAGAGGGAGATGTAAAAGCGCAAAAGACTTTGGAATGAGCTGAGGGAGAAATTGCAATGAGCAAAGGAATGGCAGGAAGTCTGCGGGGCAGAGCCTGATGCCATCCTTCACCATTGCCTACCTGTATGTCTGTCCTCACTGACTGGGCCCCCAGCATCTGGGTGATTTGGGGCTGGTTATACCCAGCACAAAGTTCACAGAGCCCTCCTACAGTCAGCACCAAATAGTTTGTGAAGAAACAAGGAGAAAAGGTTTGCTCTCTTCCTCCTCTTTCACCATGATTTCTAGGAAACCTAATTAGCAGTTTCTTTTTTCACTCCGGTTTCTTTCATTTCCCCCTTTCTGTCCTATAAATCAAACCAGGTTTTGTTTACCAAACTATGGGAAGCCAGAGACAAAGTGACAGGACCAAAGATGACTGTTCATAGCCAAGAGTGGCCATCAAGCAGGCTACATAGAGGTGGGACCAGAAAAGAGGCAGTGATCAGAGAAGAACAAAAAGAAGTTAAGCTGCAAGGCAGCGCACGTGGGAGCATGGGATCTGCTTGTGCTTGTAAACGTTTGCTGTGGGATCCTTTTCCTGGGCCCCTGGCATGATTCATGTGCTGCAGCAGAAGGTTAGAGGGGAACTGCCTAGGGCAGCGACAGGAAAAGACACACAGGAGCGAAAGAAGGGTGGAGGACTCAGAGATTGGTGTAAGTTTGCGGAGAAGAGGAATCTAAGACTAGGCAAAGCCAACTAGGAAGAATAAAGAAGGGTCTGTCGGTGACAAGGGTTATTATACAGAGGAAAGCCTAAGATATGGGACGAAATGGAGATGTTCGAAAGCGAGACTCAAAGAGGAAGGTCTTGCCCCAAACAGAAATAGCACAACAAAGCCACAGGGACGCAGCTGCCTCACACCCGCTTCTCCCCAAGCAGGCAGCTGCTCCGCCAGCGGGACCTGCTGGCTTCAAGCTGTCAGGAAAGTCTGCACCACAGATGTAAACCACAACACCCATAATGCCCCACGCGCAGCCGAACCCAGCCTCTTCCGGTCTCCCCTAGCCAATGAGCTTTGCCCAAGTTCTCTGCCCCGGAAAGGCCCCGGAAGGGGTGGGCGCTTCCGGTCCGTAATTCATTCCCTTTGCTCCTCAGAGATTCCAACGGTGCAGTTCTCGCTGCGAGACGGTGAGGCATCCGCCCCAGTCCTGGGGAAGGGTCTGCATGGCATAGGTTCCACCAACGGAAGGTGGACTGGCCAACCCACCCATCGGGCTTCCCCCTCACCCCCCATTTCCGTGGCCGACCTGTGACGCATGCGCATGCCACCCCACCTCTCCACCTCCCCACCTCCATGGCCTTAAATTTTAGGTATAATGCACTTCTCCACGACCTGGGGTGGGCCCACTTTCTCCGGGTGGGATTCTGCCGTGGAGCACTCGCCCACCTTGAGAAAGAACCAGGCCGCCGGTCACCGGGCTCTAGTCTACATTGCTGTGTTCAAAGCATTGTGTTTTGGGTAATGGCCCTTTAAAAAGCAGCTGTGGGAGATTGAGCTGGTCACTTAATACATTGCGGACGGAGCATGAGAATTCTAAGGCTTATGGCCAATCACTTTAATTCTCGGCTTTTGGTTGTCATTTACAGAGAAACAGGGTAATGGAAAACGCATTCGCTGAAATTAAAAATTTCAAAAGAAATTAAAAGCGATTAATCTCTTGTCGTTAGTAATAAAAATAACTTTTTTATATCAATTTGATATTTTTAAGTGCTCAGTAACCATGGATAGTGACGAAGAACATGATAAAATTCTGGATATATTTGCTGACAATTTATCAGATATTCCAAGTGAAAGTGATGAAAGCTTTGACAGTAGCAGTGATATAGTTATTCCTTCAAAAAGGCGAAAAATGGTAATTTCAAGTGATTCCGAACCTGAAAATTTGAACAGTTCCACACAAAATTTTGAGTGTAATTTTTGTCCTGGTTGCCGAGATAATGATTGGTCAAAAGAGGACTTTCAACCTAATTTGGAAAAATTTGAAGGGAATTCTGGGGTTACAGTTTTACCGTCTGATTGTAAAAACATCATTGAAGTCACCAACTTGATTTTTTACTAGAATCTGTTTGAACTGTTTTGTCATCAGTCAAACATATATTATAACCAAAATTTGGGAAAGCCCAAAATTTCAAAAGTAATAAAGTGGTCTCCTGTTACTCCAACAGATATGAAAATATTTTAGAACTTACAGTGCTAATGGGGCGTACTCGAAAGGATACTTTGAAAGAATACTGGTCTACAAATCCAGTTCTAGCTGTTCCAATATTTTCTCAGATGATGAGTTGAAATCGTTTTGAACAAATTTGGACTTATTGGCATTTCAATGGCAATGCAAACATGACTAACTCTTCATCCAGGCTATTTGAAATTCAATCTGTACTTGACCACTTTATTAGTAAATTTCACACAATATATAAACTTATGCAATAATTAGCATTAGATGAAGGCATTATTCCCTGGAGGGGACATTGTCTATTTTGAACTTACAACCCAGCTAAAATTATTAAGTATGGTTTTCTTGTAAGAATGGTATGTGGAGCAAGACTGGGTATATTTGCAATATGGAAATTGACACAGGTGAAGGAAAAAATTGAATGACTCTATTCAGTCACTACTTCGGCCGTATCTGGAATTGGGACATCACATATACTAAGGTAACTATTACAGTAGTGTTTCAATTGCAGAAACTTTATTACTACATATAACAAGAGTTTGCGGAACAATTCGAACAAATAGAGGCTTGCCAAGATATTTGAAAGATGAAGCATCTGTCCTTAAAAGAAGTGAAATAGCCTTCTGAAGAAAAGGTGACGTTTTATTATTGATTTGGAAGGATAAAAGAGAAGTTCGAATTATTTCAACTATCCATGATGCTTCCTCTTTTGAAACAGAAAAGACAAATTGGCATACTGGAGAGGAAATAAAAAAGCCAGTTTCCATGTGCAGTATAATAACTATGTGCAAGGTGTTGATCTTGCCGACCAATATATTTCAACATATAGTATCCTTAGAAAACCAATAAAATGGACGAAGAAAGTAGTGCTTTACCTGATTAATTGTGGACTATTCAATTCATTCAGGATTTATCAAGCGCTCAATCCAGGAAGCCGAGTAAGATACAAAGACTTTCTTTTAACTGTAGCAACAGAGTGGATCTCACCCGAAGTAAATAAATCAGCAGATCCAGAATTTAGCAGTCCTGATCCATCAAATGTTAAAAGTTTGAGCCGGGACCGGTTTGGCTCAGTGGATAGAGTGTCGGCTTGTGGACTAAAAGGTCCCAGGTTCGATTCCGGTTGGAGGCATGTACCTACCTTGCGGGCACATCTCCACAGGGGGGTGTGCAGGAGGCAGCTGATGGATGTCTCTCTCTCATTGATATTTCTGACTTTCTATCTCTCTCCCTTCCTCTCTGTAAAAATCAATAAAACGTGTGTTTTTAAAAAAAAAAAAAAAAGAAGTTTGAGAGCTCCTCAGAAAGATCATCCACAAAGATTATCAGGCAACATGAAGCAGCACATCCCTGTGCCAATTCCATCTTCAGATAAAAAGAAATATCCTACTAAAGTGCAAAGTATGCAAAAGTAATGGTAAGAGAAGAGAAACGCGTTACATTTGCCAGCTTTGTTTAGTTTCACTTCATATTACACAGTGTTTTACAAAGTATCATACTTTAAAAAGATATTAGCTTGTAAGAACATGTAATAAATAACTTCAAAATGCAATGGGTATTTAATTTTAAAGTGTGCCTTTAACGTTTATGTAAAACATTTTTTGTACTCATTCAAAGCTTATTTGGTTGCTGGGTAAAGCTAACAAAACTACTATTCCGAAATGTGTTAAGCATCAGGACCTGGATCTCCTCCCCTGTGAAACTGGGATGACACAGCTAGGCACTGGCCTGCCTCCTGAAGCAGCGAAAAGAGTGCTGCTGGTACCCAGAGGGGCGGCAGCACCCTCAGCACCAAGCCCCAGACAACCAAGGCTGACCTGGGCATTGGTCCAGCATCTGCCGATCTGAGAACAGGAACTAGAAACAGCGCAGCATTTCTGGGGTCAGCTGGAAAGAGAAACTTCATTGGCTTTTCCTCTATTAGCAATTCCTGATAGTTCTCTTCCTGCATATTTATAATCTGACCACTTTTCTTCATCCCTACTGCCATTCACAGATTATCACTTCTTGCTGAAATAATTTCTCTGTCTCATCCTATTCCTGTTAGATCATTCTAAAATGCAAATTTGATTATTAAGACATATGGCTTCCTTTTGCCTCCAGAGTAAAGTACAAATACCTTAACAAGGCTTCTATCAGCTGGCCTTTTCCCAATCCTCCAACTTTCTCACTCTGTGTTCCAACAATCTTCAAATACTACCTGGGCTGCCTCTTACATCAAAAGCTTTTTACAGATAGCAAGAACTTAAACATTCTGAACTCGGCTCAACACAGTTTTTACATGGTTTAATCAGTATCTTCCACCATACTCTCAGTTCTCCCTTTTCAGCTCTGACAGATTCTGTAGCTTTCTGTTCTTTTAGTTATTAAAACTCGAGACCAGCCCTAGCCGATTTGACCTGTGGACTGAAGGGTCCTGGGTTCGATTCCAATCAAGGGCAGGTACCTAGGTTTCAGGTTTTGTCCCTGGCCCTGGTCAGGGCATGTGTGGGAGGCAACCAATTGATGTGTCTTCTCACATCAATGTTTCTGTCTCTCTCCCTTCTACTCTATCTAAAAATCAATGGAAAAATAACATTGAGTGAGGATTAACCAGGAAAAAAAACCTAGACCAAAGTCAACCACATCAATTCAACACCAAGAGGAATCCCAGTTTGGGTTGGGGTGAAGAAGGAAACTTTTTTCAGTGCAAACACTTCAGTTGTGACACAACATGGCTGTGAAAATAGCATGGCTGTGCAGCATCGCAATTGTGATACAACACAGCTATGAAAATGGCACTGCTGTTAGGAGGCCCTGCAGCCATGCTACTTCTCCAACATCTTCAGTGTTATGTCTTTGGCGGTTCAGCTCTAGTCAGGGAAATGCAGTCTTCAGACTATAGTGGAAAGAGAAAGTGCACTTTTAAAGCCAGAGGGGAGCTGACATATACACAGAAGATCCAGTTGATCCCTGATTGGTCTATGAAAATAAGGCCTCTAAGTCCCTGCAGTTTGATTGGTCCATGGGGCATTGTTCTAATTGGTCAGAATGGAGTTGCTCTGGTTGGTCAGTAAAGAAGCTTTGTTGGCTGCACAGCTTCAGTTGGATGGGGAAACCTCAGTCCTATTGGTTGAAATAGGATTCCAGGAACTTAAGGGCTGCCTCGCATGGCAGAAACAGTGCAGGCAGGCAGGTTAGTGCAAAGGCAGGTGTTTCAGTGCATGATTCTCCCAGAAATGCATTTTGCATTTTGAGAGGTCTCTGTGTAGAAGTGGCCGCTAAGCTCTATTTTTTAATTCTTGTGTAGTTTTTTTTTAATTTTTTATTGATTTCAGAGAGAGAGCACCTTATCACCTACCATAAAGAACAAATCCCAGAGAAAAATCAATTAGACAATCATTGATCAGCTACCTCCTGCATACCCCCTACTGGGGTCAAACCCACAACCCTGGACATGTGCCCTTGACTAGAATTGAACCCAGGACCTTTCAGTCCCCAGGCCAATGCTCTATCGACTGAGGCAAACAGCTAGGGCTGTTTGTTTTTTAATTTGATCCCAGTTCAGCCACCAGGAGCCCATCTTGGTAAATATCCTTTTTCTCGGGGTCTACAAAGCATAGTCTACTTTAAAACTTCAATTGCACATCAAGTTTTAAGGTCCTTCCTTCCCCTTAACACCAAACAGGTTTTAGCGTGGGACTTTGTTTGGGGAACAGGTGCATTCTCTCCTGTCATAGAAAGCACTCTCTCTTTCCCTAATTTAAACTACTTCTGTTGGGACCTGGAGGAAGGATTGAGGAGAGTGGGGGAAGATAGTAAAAAACTCCTTTTACTAACTAGTCATTTCATTGCAGTCATCTGTTGGTTGTGTTCTCCCAGGCTAAGACAAACTGGTCATGGATACCTTCCATTTTTAAGCTGCCCAAATGTTAGCTCTTAGGAGCACATGGGTGAATGTGCCCAAATGTTAGCTCTGCTTTTTTGTTTCTGTTGTGTGGCCAGGCCGAGGGACCCCACCAGTGCACAATCAGGGCTGGAGAGGAACTGCAGGAGGGCTCCAGTGTGTGTCCGGCCCATCTCACTCAGTCCCAATTGTCCAGACACCAGCAGCAAGCTCACTTACTCATTGGAACATCTTCCCCCTGGTGGTCAGTGCACATCATAGCAAGCAGTTGAGCGGCCTTAGCATATCATTAGCATATTATGCTTTGATTGGTTGAATGGACAACCAGACAACTGGACACAGCATATTAGGCTTTTATTATATAGGATAGGAAGTTCATATCATTGCTAAGCCAAATTGTAGGAGTGACAGCTCTTTCCTTGTCAACCTCCCTCCTTGCTCCAGTGATCACAGAGAACAAATCAACAAGCTCGTCCAAGCAAAAATTTAGATGTCAGTCTCTCCTTTATGAGTGGTTCTCTTAGAGACCCCTCACTTGGAAGTGAGGACAAAATACATAGCACTTGATCCCTTGACTGGTGACAGACACATGACCTCATCAATACCTCTTCTGTTTTTACATTTTCTATTTATTTTCTATGGAGGTAGAAGATGGAACATGATTTGGGACAGCAGGACTGGCTTGCCAGCTGTTGATGGTACCTCTCAGTTCAGTGTCCTAACTGACAATTCCAGGGTACCAAATGAGTCCTATTTAACATACTACAAAACAAATGTTCTCTCCTTTGCCCAGAACACTTTGTCACCCACCTTGACACCTCTTCTTGTCCCTTTTTCTGTGACTAGCTCCTCCTTATCTTTTAAGTATCAATGTAGATATCATCATTACCAGAAAGAAATCCTGACATTGCCAAGCCTTATCTATCAGTTCTCAAGCTCCTGGTACCTTCCTTATCATAGCACCTACCACATTATCTTCTAAATGATTCTGGATAGTCTGTTTTCGCCTGTGAGACTAAGCCCCACAAGGGCTTGAACAATGTCAGCTTGGCTCATCTCTGTACTCATAGTGCCTCCCACACAGAAAACAGTATTTGTTGGATAAATACATAATAGATGATTCCTATGGTTTTGGGTAAGAGTCTGCATGATTTACAAAAGCCGAGGGTCCTGATGAAATTGCCATTTTCCCTGCTTCCTTCAATACCCTGAGAACTACTGAGCTTCACAGATCAGATTATTTGGTAGAACATCTTTGGAATGCCTAAAGGGCTGTGTTAGAATCTGTTTTTTTATAAATTCATTTTCTTGATCAACCTACCCTGTAAGCATTTGCAAAGTTAGCAAGAGAGGAAATTGTGAGATAACCAAGGATAGGGTATTACCCTGAACTCTGCTCCAGGCCTCACAAGCCCAGATCCCTTTCCCAGAGGATTAAAAGTTTGACTCTGTCCAGTAGGAGTTCCCTTTCCGCTATTTGACTTAAATTCAAGGGAAATTATGGCTTCAACTACTACTATTACTACTACTACACTAAAGCCTCTGAATGTGACATTCATTCATTTGTTCAATAAACTGCTATTAACTGACCTATAAGGGCTTTGGGAGCTTTAATGTGTATCAGATTCGTGGAAACAGGATGGAGGATGAACAGCTTCCCTAAAGTACAGATATTCCTATGCTCAGACCCTAGGTAGATTCCCTAGGAGCCAGAGTCATTCCTCTCTCCCTTTCCCTCCTACTCTGCACTCCGCAATGAAGCAGAAAGGAAAAGTTGTGCCAGAGGCTTAAGGAAAAATGCCCCTTGGGTTTCAGAGCCCTGAGATAAAAGAGGGATATTATTTGAGGAAGCAGTTTCATAAGATCCTCCCATATTCCCTGTCCCGAATTGTCTCTTCTCTCCTTTAAAATGAAGTAGCATTTTTAAAAATATGTTTTTATTGATTTCAGAGAGGAAGGGGGACAGAGTTAGAAACATCATTGATGAGAGAGAATCATTGATCAGCTGCCTCCTGCACACCTCACACTGGGTATAGAGCCCACAACCCAGGCATGTGTCCTGACCAGGAACCAAATCTTGACCTCCTGGTTCATAGGTTAACAATCACTGAGCCATGCCTGCCAGGCTAAAATGGAATAGCATGTTTTGTCTAAACATGAATTTACAAATGTATGTATATATTGGGTGATATTTATATGCAAGTGGAAGAAAAATGGGGGAGGGAGGCAACTTTGGGGGCTTACAGCCTGGTTCAGTATCTAGTTAAAGAATAATCTTACTTCCCTATTCTAAATGACTTGGGCAGAGCTGCAAAGCCCACCCCGACGGGCCCACCAAAAGAAGATACATATATCAAAACCTCCCCACATTGGCAGTTCAGGCTTGGGATCAAAGTCCCCTGGACTAGCAGCGCTGTATAATAAAGATTTTACTTTCCTGGTTCCTCTGGGGGCTGGCTGTCATTCTCCTGGGTCATTTGCTATAACACAAGTCTCTTGTATACTACAGTAGAGACCCAATCAGTTCCAGCTTTCGTTACAACCTAGTAAGGGGAGGGCAAGGGCAGAGGAAGCATTAAGTACTATGATAGAAATATCCATTTATGGCCTGGATATTGTGGAGGTCAGGGTCCTAAAAAAAATAAGGCAGGTTTAGATTGAAAGTAGACGTTGACCAAGCAGAAAAGGAGAGGAGAGATGTAGAGTTGCTGGCAGAGTGAACACCAGGTACAGAGACCAGGAGATAACAGAAGCAAACCTTTGCTGAGCTCCAAGCTTGTGCTGGACACTTGTTCTAAGAACTTCACAAGTATTACCTCATTTGATTCTCTCAACAACCTTTGAAATATGAACTATGATAAACCCCATTTTATAGATGAAGAAACAGAGACATGGAGATGTTAAGTAAATATATTAAACAAGATCACAGTTTACTTCCTATTCAAACCAGGAAGTTTCTACCTTTCACTACTTAGCTACCAGGTACTTGAGTTCATTGTAAGTTCTCTTTTGTAAAGGAATATGAAATGCATGGGAAAGCATGAAAGGAAAAGAAAACAGTAGTAGGTATGGAAAAACAATATGAGTGAAGAGTTTACACATTATACTGTCTGGTGGTATTTGGACTTATTTACATTACTAAATGTAATGGATCAGCCCTGGCCAGCTGGCAACCAGTCAATGTGTCTCTTTCACATCGATCTCTCTCCCTCCTTCTTCTTTCTCTCCCTCTCCTTCTCTCCCTTTTCCCCCCATCCCTCCATTCTCTCTACAATCAATGGGGAAATTTTCCTTGAAGACTAACAACAACAAAAAGGAACAGAGATCAAAATTAGGGATTTTTAGTGAAGTGGTCTGATTTATGTATATTACTCTTACCATTGAGTAAGACATTATAAGGAAATAAGACTGTTAAACATATGAAGACCAATTGGTAAACTGTTGCAGGGATCCAGACAAGAACTGATAAAGACCAAGAAATTAAAGTTTTAACTAAGGTAGAAGCAATGGGAGTAGAAAGAGTGGATGGATGTTGGAGATATTTCAGAAGTGGAACTGATAGTATATTGAAACCGAGCCAGTGCAGGGAGTTGGAAGTCAATAGCAACCTAAAATGATTCCCAGGTTTCTTATTGTGGAGAGAGGATATAGAGAAGAAGTCAACTTGAATGGGAAGATAATTAGGTCGGGTATGATTGTGAGGGTTTGGGATGCTTGTATAATAGACTAGAGGCCTGGTGCATGAAATTTGTGCACAGTGGGGGTGGGGGAGTGGTCCCTCAGCCCAGCCTGCACCCTCTCCAATCTGGGACCCCTCAAGAGATGTAGGATCGGGCATAAACGGGCAGTCGGACATCTCTCTCACAATCCATGACTGTTGGCTCCCAACTGCTTGTCTGCCTGCCTTCCCAATTGCCCCTAACCACTTCTGCCTACCAGCCTGATCACTCCCTAACCACTCCCCTGCAAGCCCGATTGATGCCTAACTGCTCCCCTGCCAACCTGTTTGCCCCTAACTACCCTTCCCTGCAGGCCTGGTCACCCCTAACTGTCCTCCCCTGCAGGCCTGGTCCCTCCCAACTGCCCTCCCCTGCTAGCCATCTGTGGCAGCCATCTTGTATCCACATGGGGGCAGCCATCTTGTGTGTTGGAGTGATGGTCAATTTGCTTATTACTCTTATTAGGGTGAGTCAACTGGAACAATGAGAAGTTAGGTTTATGAGTCTGGAGTAATAAATGAGATCTGAGTCAAGTTATAGATTGGAGAGTCACATGACATACAGATTGTTATTCAAACCACAAGCATGGATGAAATAACCCAGAGAAGATTTCAGAACAGAAAAAGACTAAAGGTGGACTTTGGAAAAACATCAGATACAAAAGGGCAGTTGAATGCAAGGGGACCAGGAGGAGCCAAGGTAGGATGAAATTGTGGGTGTGCTACCACCAAAGCTAAGGGGCGAAAAGGGTTTCAAGAAAAAAAAACTGGTCAATTCTGACATAAAATAAAATTTGGGAAGTGTTCATATAGTTGAGATGAAGAAGTTGTGGTTGACCCTGGGGGAAACTAAATGAGCAGTGGGGATGGAAGCCAGATCAAAGTGTAGGTTTAGGAACATGTAGGAGGAAGGAGATAGAGATGGCACTTCTCAAGAAGCTTGGGTTTGGTGGAAGGGGAAGAATACAGGACCAAGGGCTTTGTTTTGTGTTGTCTTTTATTATTTTTCTCCATCACCATTTATCTCCCATTTACCATGTTCCACCTCCACATGCCATTTCCCCCACGATCACTGTTTTCTGTCCATGAGTTTTCCCTTTATTTTTCTCTTTTGCTTAATCCCTTCACCTCCCTCCCTGCAACCCAACACCCAACCTCCTACCACCAGAACTGCCTGCCTGCTCTCTATGAATCTTGTTATTTCGTTAGATTCCACATATCATGAAATCATATGGTACTTGTCTTTCCCTGACTGGTTTATTTCACTTAGTATAATGTGGTGTGTATGCTATTGTTGTTTTTTGTGTGTTTTATTATTTTTTTAATTGATTTCCGAGAGGGAAGAGAAAAACATCAATGATGAGAGAGAATCATTGATCAACTGCCTCCTGCACGCCCCCTACTGGGGATTGAGCCTGCAACCAAGGTACATACTCTTGACCAGAATCGAACCAGTACCCTTCCCATCTACTGAGCCAAACCCAGCTAGGGCTGTTGTTGTTGTTGTTTTTTAATAAGAGAGACTTCGCATGATGTATTAGTTTCCTATTGCTGCTCTAACAAATTAGCACAAAGTCAGTGACTTAACACAAATTTTTTATTTTACAGTTCTGGAGATCAGAGGTCATAAATGGGTTGTTAAGGCTGCATTCTTGTTGGGATTCTAGAGGAAAATCTCTTTTCAAGCTCTTCCTAGTTTCTAGAAGCTGCCTGTATTCATTGTGGCCCCTTCCTGATCTTCAAAATCAGCAATGTAGCATATTCCAATCTCTCTCTCTCTTTCCCTCTGATGTTGTCGCATTGTCTTCTGTCTGACTTATCAAAGTATCCTGCTGATTACCTGTGGCCTATTCAGATAATCAAGTATAATTTCCCCATTTAAAAATTCTTAATTTAATCATATCTTCAAAGTCCCTTTTACCATGTTAGATATATCCACAGCTTTGTGGATTAGGATGGAACATCTGTGCGGAGCCATTACACAGCCTGCCACATATGGTGTCTGTCTTAACACAAAGTAAATGTTCAATATGTTATTACTAATAATATTAATATTTCTGTACTGAAGAGAAAAGGCTATTAGATAGACATTACCAACACAGGAGTTGGGGGAGAGAGTGACAGACAGATTGGGACTCTGAAGGAAAGCAAATACTTTTGAATCATAAGGGATATGCCCAAAACACAGCATGAGGGAGGAACAATGTGGCTCCTGGTCATTAAATGAGGTGCTGTACACCTGTACACATGCCCAGAAATGATTTTTGAATCTAGCACTTGATACATATTTGACTTACTATTTATTCCTTCAAGTGTGCCTACACTCCTGAAGACCCATGGTATTGTCACTGCCTCAACCTGACAACCTTACCATATATTATCATATAACTCCCCAAATTTCACTCTTTTTTATCATTGCTTCTTCCAGAGCTCCTGACTCAGTCTCTTTTGCAAAATTAATGCTCAATAAATGTTGGGGAGGCACATATAAATGAATAAGTGAAACAGTAAATGAACAAATTTAAAGGACTGAAAAATACTAATTTAAGTTGATCAGAATATAGGAGCTCCCATCGGTGAATAGATACTTTCTGCAGAAGGGCTTCAGCTGAATGGAAAAGAGAAGGCATAAAGAACAGAAAGGGAGGCCCAAGCTGGTTTGGCTCAGTGGATAAAGTGTTGGCCTGCAGACTGAAGGATCCCAGGTTTGATTCCAATCAAAGGCACATGCCTGGGTTGCAGTCTGGATCCCCAGTGGGTGTAGGAGATGGCCAATCAGTTATTCTTTTTCATCATTGATGTTTCTATCTCTCCCTCTCCCTTCCTCTCTAAAATCATTGAACAATATATTTAAAAGAAAAAGAAAAGGAGCTGTTGCAAATGAAAGGAACTCTTCAGTGGTAGGAAATGGAAAGATAGCAGTACCAAGTGTTATTTGGAAGCCAAGTTAACTCCCCTTGTGTAAATACTTGCTGGAGTAGTTGAGAAGATAAACAGTAAAGGGAGTTACAAGTTCCTATGAATAGTTTGTATTGATAAAAAATAAATTCATAATTACTCAAGGTTTCTGAAAGATATAACAATACTACATTGGAATAAAAAGAGCACTGGATTGATTTTTTTTTTAATCTAAAGTTAGATACCTGGTTCTAGAACCAATGTCTGTATGACCTTCTTATTCAGTCTCTTTGAGGCTTAGTTGCCTGAGAGGATTAAGCCAGCTGATGCAGGTGTAGCTCTTAGCCCAGTAGCTGATGTAAAGAAAGAAAGAATGCAATAATTACTGCTGTTACTGTCTGGAGTTATTTTTTTCCTTTTTAGAGAAAGAAGCATTTATTTCTTCCACTTATTTATGTATTCATTGGTTGCTTCATATATGTGCTCTGACCCGGGATCAAACCCACAACTTTGGTGTATCATGACAAAACTCTAACCAACTGAGTTACTAGCCAAGATTCGAATTATTGTTTTAAATAAAATAACATGTCAAAGACAAAGGATAAAGTCTTAACAAAGGCTTATTAAATTTCAATTCCTTTTTTCCATATTAGAAATTTAAACTAAATGCTCTCCATAAACAAGGAAGGAGAAATGCTGAAAGCTGGAACGTTCTTGAGACCCTGCTACAGTAATCTAGGTGAGAACATGCATGTAGTAGTCAGGATTCTCCAGAGAAACAGACCCAATAGTACACATATGAATGTGCATATGTGTGTTTACAAGAATTGGCTCATGCAATTATGGAGGCTCAGAAGTCTCATGACCTGCAATCTTCAAGCTGGAGGAAAGCCAGTGAAATAATTCAGCCCAATTCTAAAGGCCTGAAGAACCATGAGCACTGATGTCCCAGGGCAGGAGAAGATGGGTGTCCTAACTCAGGTGAAGAACAGATTTCATTCTTCTGTACTAATTAAGATCCTCAACAGGTTGGAGGTATCCACTCGCAGTGGTGAGGGTTACCTTTTTTTATTCAGTCTACTGACTGAAATGCTGATTTCTTGTGGTATATCCTCAGAGATGCACTCAGAAATAATGTTTTCTGAGAGTTCAACCAAAGGATTTGTATGCATGCAAATAAGCCTAACCAATGGATACAGACAATGGGGTAAGGGCATGTGTGTGGGGAGAGGGGAGATAGGAAGTAATGGGGGAATAAGGACACATATGTAACACCTTAATAAGGAAATTTAAAAAAAACAATAAAAAAAAAGACTGTTTACCAGCTTCTGGGCACCCCTTAGTCCAGTCAAGTTGACACATAAAGGCAGCCATCATAACTTGGGACTCCCAGGGTTTGGGATTTAAGTGGTCAGTACATAACACCATCTGTTTTCCCACCTGAGAACATATAGGTCTCTTTTCCTCATTCAAGTTCTGAACAGTGATTACTCACCTTTATAATTGATAAAGACCGTATTGGCCTACAGGGCTTAGGTTTGCAGCCTCAATGGGCTTCCTAAACAGGGAAATTCAGAATTAGATTGACTCACCTCCTCACCCTAATTATCAATGGAAAGCCATAGGCCTCTCATGGGGATGTGCCCCTGCAAAATTTAGAGAAAGTAGATCCAAGTAGATGCCCTCTGTACCTGGGGGGTGGGGGGGGAGGGAGGGTGAAGGGAGTAGAAGGGGGGGATGGTGTGAAAGCCAGAGTGGAGAAAGTCCAGGAGTGTTAATATGGTTTCTGTCCCCCAAAAGAAAGCATCAGAAATGTGGAGAAAGTCTTCCTTCAATACCGTGTCCTATTTCTGTTTTTCTCCTTAGGCTTTCAACAACACTATCGGGGACATACAGAAATGTTGGCCCTAGCCAGTGGTAAACTTGACCTCAACTGTGTAGTGGTTAAGCTCTAGCTGGTTTGGCTCAGTACATAATAGTGTCAGCCTGCAGACTGAAGGGTCCCAGGTTCTATTCTGGTCAAGGATACTTACTTCAGTTGCAGGTTCCATCCCTGGCCCTGGACAGGGTGTGGTGAGGGAGGCAACCAATTGATTTATCTCACATCAATGTTTCTCTCAGTCTCTTCTCCTTCCCTCTCACTCGCTCTAGAATGGAAACATATTCTCTAGTGAGGATTAATAAGAACAAAAAAATGATGGTGAGTCAGTGGATTTCTCCTGGGCACTGTAGGGAGCTCAAACTGCAGCTATTCAGCATGACTGTTTTGGGGCCTTGCCTCTCAAGGAACAAAGGGAGAACAGTTCCATCTGGTTCAGGAATGGTGAGTTGTTTGTATCCAACAGGTCCGCAACCCAATCAGGAGCACCAAGGAAACTACCAAGTCCAGTGCTCTCTCAGACTCCTCAGTACCCCATCTAACACGAATGAGGGGGACCCAATCAGCCACAGCCCCAAGGGAAGATCAGAATAGAAAATCAGAGAAGAGTGCAAAAGATAAGGGATTGAGAAGTCCAGTCTGGTTGGGGAGATGAGATCGACATGCCTGATATAAGGAGCCATGAGGGATGGAGATAGGAGTGCTAATGGTACAAAGTTTCTTTTGAAAATATCCTCAAATTAGATTCTGATGATGTTTGAACAACCCTGTTAATATACAAAAAATAATAATAATAATGAAGCTGTACACTCTAAATGAAGGAATTTGTGGTATCTGTCCTAGCACTCAGGGCATTCAGTTGTACCCTGAGGGGCCCAGAAAAAAAAAGGGAAGTTACGAGGGGGGAATCCAAGATGGCGGCATAGGTAAACACCTATACTGCTGCCTCGCACAACAATTTCAAAACTACAACTAAAAGACAGAACAGACATCATCCAGAACCACAGGAAAGCTGGCGGAGTGGAAATTCTATAATTAAAGGGAAAGAGAGGGATTCAGGGAGAGCCAGAGGAGCTGCAAAAAGCTGAGGTTCGGAGATGCGCGCGCATTGAGAGATCAAGTGACGGTGAACCTGGCTGGCCCTCTCTGGCGGGAAGGAGATGGAGACTCTCAAAGGCATTGAACTCCTTATCCTATGACACTAAACCTCTGACCCAGCCGAAACTCATTGGGAGGGGAGTTTGGGTTGTGAAGGGGGAGAAGTGCACGGAAATTTAGAGAGTTGCAAAAGAGCAGAAGTGTGGTGGCACGCACGGCACTGCGCAGCAGAGGACAGACTGCTGATTGTGCCGCTGGCTTTCACGAGAGGGCAGGAGACAGACCCTCCCAACTGTGCCACTTCTAACTTCACTAAACCCCAGTTTCGGGTGAAACCTTGGGGACCCAGACTCATGTGGTCCCATAGCACAGGGGAGCCGGAAAGGCAGCAGTCTAGAGGCACTGCGAGAGAGCGCACGAGCACAGGGACTGCTCCAGCGACTACCCAGTCACATGAGACTCAGGGGCCGTAGAGGGTAGGCCCGACGGGAAGGCAAGGCAGTCCCTTAAGCCCTGAGACTCCACCCATCCCAAGATCAAGAGAGGCTTTTGCGGTTTTTCAAGTCTGGTATCACAAGACTGAATCCAACACATAAGTTCTCCCAACATAGTGAAAGTGCCAAGACAAGGGAAGGGATTGCAAACAAAAGAAATGGAGGGAAAAAAACGACTGGATATAGAGTTCAAAACCACGCTTATAAGGTTTTTCAGGAATATGCTAGAAAAGATGGATAAATTTATCAAGTCCCAAGAGGAGATGCAAAAGGACCAACTAGAGATGCAAAAGATCCAACTAGAGATGATAAAGGACCAAATAGAAATTAAACATACACTGACTGAAAAAAAATATATATTATACAGAGACCTAACAGCAGACTAGAGAAAGGCAAGAATCAAGTCAAAAATTTGAAATATAAAGAAGCAGAAAACACTCAAGTGGAAAAGCAAGAAGAGAAAAGAACCCAAAAATGTGAAGATAATGTAAGGAGCCTCTGGGACAGCTTCAAGCGTACTAACATCAGAATTGTGGGGGTGCCAGAAGAGAGAGAGCAAGATACTGAAAACCTATTTAAAGAAATAATGACTGAAAACTTCCTACATCTGGTAAAAGAAATAGACTTACAAGTCCAGGAAGCCCACAGAACCCCATATAAAAGGAATCCAAAGAGGACCACACCAAGACACATCATCGTTAAAATGCCAAGAGCAAAAGACAAAGAGAGAATATTAAAAGCAGCAAGAGAAAAACAGTTCATTACCTACAAGGAAGCACCCATACGACTGTCAGCTGATTTCTCAACAGAAATGATGCAGGCCAGACGGGAGTGGCAAAAAATATTCAACGTGATGAATAGCAAGAACCTACAACCAAGAATACTCTATCCAGCCAAGCTATCATTCAGAATTGAAGGGCAGATAAAGAGCTTCACAGATAAGAAAAAGCTAAAGGAGTTCATCAACTCCAAACCAGTATTATATGAAATACTGAAAGGTACTCTTTTAAAAGAGGAAGAAGAAAAAGATAAAAGATAAAAAAATTATGAACAACAGATACATATCTATCAACAAGTGAATCTAAAAATTAAGTGAATTAAAAATTTGATCAACAGAATAAACTGGTGAATATACTAGAATCAGGAGCACAGAAAGGGAGTGGACTGATAATTCTCAGGGGGGAAGTGGGGAGGGGGTACAGGGAGTGACTGGACAAAAATCATACACCTATGGACTCATCAATCGGGGGGAAAGGGAGGGGTGGGAGTGGGGTGGAGGGGAATTATGGAGGGGAAAAAAGAGAGATAAATGTAATAATCTGAATAATAAAGATTTAATTTAAAAAAAAGACAGCCTCAGCCTAGCTGGTGTCGCTCAGTGGATAGAGCATCGGCCTGCAAACTGAAGGGTCCCAGATTCGGTTCCAGTCAGGGGCATGTACGTTGGTTACGGCACATCCCCAATATGGGCTGTGCAGGAAGCAACTGATTGATGTTTCTCTCTCATCAATGTTTCTAACTATCCTTCTCTCTTCCTCTCTGTAAAAAAAAAAAAAAATCAATAAAATATGTTTTAAAAAAACAAAAAACAAAAACAGCCTTAGTTAAGGTAAAGATTGACCTTATCAGGGAAGATACCAGCCTAGGATGTGACTACCCACCATAACTACTTTTAGTTAAAATTTTAATTTCGGACCATCCTTTGTGATTACTTTAGGATCTCTGAGTTTGCAAGACCACCATGCAGACCTTTCCTAAGCTTGTCAGGTCAGCATGTGGTCCCTTTCATCTACACCAGTGGTTCTCAACCTTTCTAATGCCACGACCCTTTAACACAGTTCCTCATGTTGTGGTGATCCCCAACTATAAAATTATTTTCGTTGCTACTTCATAACTGCCATTGTGCTACTGTTAATGAATCGTAATGTAAATATCTGATATGCAGGATGTCTTAGGTGACCCCAGTGAAAGGGTTGTTTGACCCCAAAGGGGTCGCGGCCCACAGGTTGAGAACCGCTGGTCTATACTATAGATCTAAAATGTCTATTTTGGAATACAAGCTTAGTTTCCTTGTGTAGATACAGCCTACTAGAGTGGAATGAGGAAACAATAAAAATCTAGCCCTGACCGAAAATAAAATTATTTCAAAATGAGAAATAAAAACATAAGAGTATTGTAGGGGCATTTTCACAGGGTAGCAGTTTCTAAACTAGAACCTTCCCTTCAGATCCTAGCCTCACCTTCACGTGACATCATAAAGCCCCAGAAGCCCCACCCACCATCCCGCAGTTTGGCCAATTGAGCTGTTGTCTCAGGACTCTGATTGCATTGGAAGCAGTTGTTCAACCTTGTTGAACGGATGTCTCTGCCTGCTGTGTGAACAACAGGATCCATAAATGCATGGTCACCACTCCACAGCCATTCCTGGGATATAACAAAGCAAGTCCAGTTCTCTTGGTATTTCCTTAGTTGTTTGGGCAGTCTGCTTATACCACACATCTCAGCTCTATTTGAGAAACCTATGTCTTTCCCACCATTTCCAGCCATCTTATGGGGCAAGAGTACACCCACCACGTCCACATCTGATCCTGCTTACATAGTAAAAGTTATCTTCTTCATTACACTCCTGATGACCCTGGTCACTGTCGTCATCCTGGCCTATAGAGTATTCAGAAGCAAAAGCTATTGAACAAGAACCTAGAGCCAGACACAAGAAAGGGGTCAACACTGCTGCCATGAAAGTCTCCAGTTCTTGGTGGAGACCGCACTGAAGTGAAGAGTTGGAGACCCAAGAGGCCGGGCCACCTTGGAGCCATCTTAGAGCTAGAGCCTGGGAAGGAAGAACAGCCTTAGCCACCCAGTCCCGCCAATGACAGTTGCTTCCCCCGGCGTCGTTTCCTTCTCTGCCATGTCCTCCAGTTTCATTCATACTCATGCTGCTGTTCCTTGACTTGTCCAGGCTCTTTGAGATTGAATGTCCTTTCTCTGTGGATCTTCTAGAATCAAATTAGAAATGACTATCTGCATTAACAGAGGCACAGACATGGAGAATTAAAAATTGATTACAATGCTCAAATATTTCTTTTAATTGGGCATGTGTTGACTCTAGAATATTGATATTATTGGAAGTTCATGACATGTCAGACTTTAACAAACCTGTACTAAAAGCTCAGTTTCAGACGTTTCTTGAAACAGCTCACCTTTTCTGAATTCTGGGTTAAAAACAAATCTCTCTCCTGTTCATCTAATTTGGGAAATAGAGAGTACTACCTCTCCAAAAAATTATTTAAAGCACCAACTTTGTGGGTTAGCAAATTTTTAAAAATATATTCTAAAATGATAATTTTATTTTGTCTTTTCTGAGTTTATAACAAGTAACTCCCTTTTGAAATGAAATCTAAATGAAAGAGACAATGGTTTGAAAATCCATACTCATCCAGTTAGGCCTGTGATACCCTAAGGAGCATTTGACTATTGGTTAACTCTTCCTCCTAGCATCATCAATCCCTTTATCTCCCTCTCACATGCACTTGACTCTGAAGACTCAAGCCAAGAGCCCCTCTCTCAAAACTTTTCCCATTGTTTAGAATCATGGGACTGTGTACAGCCTCTCTACAAATAATCTTCCCTCCACCCTGCCACAGTATCTGGGCTATGTACTCTGCATTTCAACCCACGAGTTTTTCAATTCACAGTGGTATATTGACATGAATGACTGTGGTTTCAAAGCATCTTTGTTGAGTTCCACAAAAGACCTGTGTATGCCTCAGAGTTGGCTGAAAGATCCTCAACTTCTAACATCTCCAGGTCTTTCTTTCCTATCCTGTAAGCACCTCTGTTCAACATGTTTACGGAGCTCTTGCTATGCAATAGGCTCTGTCCTTGGTGCTGGAGGTACAAGCAAAAGGGGCCCATCTTCTCTCTCCCAGAGCCTATAGAACATAGTGAGAGATGGATGTTAATGAACATCGCATAGATGAATACAGAAAAGTGCTCTGAATTTTATTTTTATTTTTTGCTTTATGAGCTTATGTATCAAAGGAACCTGACCTAGACTGAAGAAGGCTTATTACCTGAGGATGTCATGCACGGGCTAAGAGTTGGTGAACCCTTGGAAGTTAAACAGGTGAGGGGTGGGATAGAAAGTCAGTCATTCTAGACAGATTATTATGTGCAAAAGCTTATAATAGAAGGGGTATTAATGGAATATAAAGACTGGTTCTGAAGCCCAGAATGTGAGTATGAGAATGGAACATGAAGCTGGAGACATAGGTGGGTCTGGATCTCACAAGATCCTGGCAGACAATACTAATTGGAGCTGGTGATTGAGGTGGGGTGGAGACAGTCTCCAAGATGCCTCCCAGCTAGGACAATCCTTTATTTAACAGCTATGTGCAGGTATTTTAAGACTCCTGGACTGGTGGTTCCATGATTCTCAGGGATTCTAAGTCAACTCTCCTCCTATTGTCTTGTTTCCTCCAGAATCTTCCCACTCCCCAGACTCATCATACACTCCAAATCTATGCTTTATTCTTATTTGGAACTGACAAATCAGTCAGACTGCACTGTAAGCTTATGACCACTTGGTGGTAGCAAAGGGTCAATAAACTTAGTCCTGTAGTGACTACAAGGCAAAAAGAAATACTCCCTCCCATACACTCTTGAGAGGTGGATAGTTCATCCATAAAGAGCTATATCATGTTATCCATATTAATGAAAATCTCTTTACCAGGGTTGGAAATTTCATAAATTTTAGAGCATATACTATATATTGAGCATCAATATATGCTGGTTGTTAACATATCAGTAACTCTATTCTGCCTAAGTACCTTATAAAAAGAATATTATTCCTCCTACAGATGGGAAGTTGAGGCTCAAAGGCTCAAACAGAGAGCTGTTATCTGCCAAAGTCTCACAGCAGAGTCAGCTTATCTTTCCCCTTCCAGGCTACCTCTGGCCTTTGTTGTGGAGTGAGACATCCCCTGCTTCGAGGCAGGTCCTCTTTCCCTCTCAGAAGTCTTTGCTCTAAATGCCACTAGTATGAGTTTGTGTTCTCTTGTTACTGGTGCCTGGGTCTTTCTTTGTTGCCTCCTTCTCTGGTTCTCCCAGCATCTTTAGAGAGGTCTGTCTGCGGTCCCAAGTCTTGCACCTTTTGGGGATCAAACCAACAAGTACCAGCCACCATAATCCATCCAGCGGTAACAGAAACCAGGAGAAGGCAGTGAAAAAGAATGACATGCTTCTGTTGTGGCAGAATGCATGGGAGAACAATTGGCCAGCGCTCCAAGGGAGGAAAGTTGAACCTTTATTTCGCAGATCTGCTAATCCAGGGGAATTCCAGATCTAAAGCCTGAACTGAACTCGTGGGGAGGCCCTGACCTATATATCTCCTCCCCGTAGCTTTGCCCAGGTCTGTCATGGTGGGGCCTTGGGGGCATGCTCCGCAACTCCACCCAAGTCCGTTGTAGGGGGGCCCTGGGGTTAGGCTCTGAAGCTCTGCCCAAGTCAGTCAGAGTGGGGAAATAGACTACAGTTTTAACCTGATACTGAACTAGGTTGCAAGCCTCTTTCCCCCTCCTTCCTGCCCCCATTTTCCTTTTTACTCCCTCTTTCAGGGAGCTTCTGGTTCAGATGAGGCTGAGGGTTCCTCTTGGCCCAGTAATAATGCCAGGTAGTTTCTGGAAAAGGCCAAGGATGAAGTACATTTTGAAGCATGGGGGTCTCCTCCGGGCCACATTAATCAGCGAGGGCTTCCTGAAGTGAGTGGAACGTTTAGAAACAGACCGCCTAGATTTAGGACTGGAAGGGAGCACATATCAGGGATGACAAGGGACAGAGCCAGCCACATGATGCATGTAGGGGAACAGTGGGAAATCAGGTTAAGAGAAGAGTACCAGCCAGTGGTAAAGGGCTTTGAATGCCAGACTAATCAAGAAGACCAGCTAGGTGCTAGTTGAAACTTTCCAGAGTTCCTGGTACCTTTCTGTTTCAGCATCTGCCCGTTCTGTCTTCCACCTGAAATGCCCTTTTGTAAACATTTCTCTGCCCAGTAGTTTTTTCAAGGGTGGAAAGTGAACTTGGATCAATCCTCAGGATTTTGTCTAAAAGCAGGAATGGGGACGCTGGCCCATTCCCATTCTCCTGGCCTAAGGGCAGTGTGTGTCAGGAGCTAAAACGGGTATGACACACATTGGGGGTAGGATAGGACACTTCTTTTTCTCTCCTTTTAAAAATTATTTATTGAGAGGGAGAAACCAAGATGGGGGCATAGGTGAACACTTAAACTGCTGCCTCGCACAACAATTTCAAAACTACAACTAAAAGACAAAACAGACATCATCCAGAACCACAGGAAAGTTGGCTGAGTGAAAATTCTACAGCTAGAAGGAAAGAAAGGGGCTCACAGAGACTCAGAGGAGCTGCAAAAAGCTGAGGAATTGAGATGCATACTTGGAAAGAGTGGGTGCTGGAGTGCCTGCCTGGCTGGCTTCCTCTGGCAAGAGGGAGTCAGAGACTCTCAACTGCACTGAACCCCTTATCCTATGACACTGAACCCTAGGTCTGGGCAAGACTCATACAAGGGAGTTTGGACTATGAAAAGGGAGAAGTGCTTGGAAATTTAGGGGAGCCACGAAAGGGCAGAAGTCTGGGGGTGTGTGCACCACTGTGCACAGAAGACGGATTGCTGATTGTCCTGCTGGCTTACAGAGCTTCCCAACTGCGCTAATTCTAACTCCACTGAACCCCAGTTTTATGTGAGACCCTGGGGACCCAGCCTTATACAGGTCCCAGAGCGCACGAGAGCAGGAAAGGCCATGTTCTAGAGGCACAAGGACAGCTCCAGCAATTACTGAGAGACACGTGAGACCCAGGGGCTGAGTAGGGTGGGGCTGACTGAAAGTCAAGGTGATCCCTTAAACCCTGAGACTCCACCCCTCCCAAATTCAACAGAGAGGCTTTTGCAGTTTTGCAAGTCTTGTATCATAAGGTTGATTCCAGCACAGAAGTTCTGGCATAGTGAAAATGTGGAGACAAAGGAACAGATCACAAACAAAAGAAATGGAGGAAAACAAACAACTGGATATAGAGTTCAAAACCACGGTTATAAGGTTTTTCAAGAATTTCCTAGAAAAGATGGATAAATTTAGCAAGATCTAAGAGGAGATGAAAAAGGACCAACTAGAGATGAAAAAAGTATTAACTAGAAATTAAACATACACTGACTGAAATAAAAAATATTATACAGAGACCTAACAGCAGACTAAAGGAAGGCAAGAATCAAGTCAAAAATTTGAAATATAAAGAAACAGAAAACACTCAACTGGAAAAGCAAGAAGAAAAAAGAATCCAAAAATGTGAAGATAATGTAAGGAGCCTCTGGGACAGCTTCAAGTGTACTAACATCAGAATTGTGGGGGTGCCAGAAGAAGAGAGAGAGCAAGATACTGAAAACCTATTTGAAGAAATAATGATTAAAAACTTCCCACATCTGGTGAAAGAAATAGACTTACAAGTCCAGGAAGCACACAGAACCCCAAACAAAAGTAATCCAAAGAGGACTACACCAAGACACATCATAATTAAAATACCAAGAGCAAAAGACAAAGAGAGAATATTAAAAGCAGCAAGAGAAAAAGAGTTCATTACCTACAAGGGAGCACCCATACGATTGTCAGCTGATTTCTCAACAGCAACAGGCCAGATGGGAGTGGCAAGAAATATTCAAAGTGATGAATAGCAAAAACCTACAACCAATATTACTCTACCCAGCAAAGCTATCATTCAGAATTGAAGGGCAGATAAAGAGCTTCACAGATAAGAAAAAGCTAAAGGAGTTCATCAACACCAAACCAGTATTATATGAAATGCTGAAAGGTACTCTTTAAGAAGAGGAGGAAGAAAAAGATAAAGATAAAAATTATGAACAACAAATACATATCTATCAACAACTGAATCTAAAAATTAAGTGAATTAAAAATTTGATCAACAGAATAAATGGTGAATATAATAGAATCAGGAGCACAGAAAGGGAGTGGACTGATAATTCTCAGGGGGAAAGGGGTGAGGGGTGTCCAGGGATAGACTGGACAAAAATCATACACCTATGGATGAGGTCAATGTTGGGGGAGGTAAGGGTAGAGGGAGGGGTAGAAGTTGAGTGGAGGGGAGCTATGGAGGGGGAAAAAAAGAGAAAAAAATGTAATAATCTGAACAATAAATATTTAATTAAAAAACTAAAAATAAAAATAAAAAATTATTTATTGAGACAGAGATCCATTTGAATATCTAAAGAGATACAAAGGACATTTGTGAAGTCTATGGTGCCCTTTAAGAATGTAATGCCTTAGGCAGGAGAAGCAAAGTAGGTTAATCCTTCTATACATATCTTCATTCATCTCATTAGTATGCAGAAAAACATGTCTTGCTTGGGTCAGAAAGGAGCAGTGATTGAATAAGATCAAGTTCCTTGGAGTTTGTGAGTCTCTGGGTTTAATTAACTCTTCCTCTCGTCACAAAGGAGATGACTCTAGAAGAGAACCATAAATCTGTGGCCTCAGGAAAGGGGACTTTCTGGGAACAATAATGAGCACTTATGTAACATCTTAGAATTTACAGAGCAGTTTTGTCCACATTACCCCCTGACTCCTGAGACCAGAAAAGACTCCCTGAGGAGTTGTCTTTAACAGTTGAGAAAACAGGTTCTAAGGAGTGAAGGAGCTTGCCTGAGCTCTCAAAGCAAATCAGGAGTGCAGGCTGATCTGAGACTCGGGCTTGCATTCTTTCAGTGGTGTGGCTCCCAGGGCGTTACGTGGGCAGCGCCATTGCCAAAGGTGCTGCATGGTCCTGTTTTATCCAGCTGCCAACCAAGAGCCAAGAGGGCTCCAGACCCCGCTGCCTCACACCCGGTGAATGCCGGCAGCTTTTCCTTATCCCACCTGAATGAAGAACCAGCCTTCCGCTCCAGCTTGAAGGTGCTGCTGCTATTTCTGAGCCTGGCTCCCTCCTACCACCCAGACAGACCCTCCCAAGCAAAGTGGGATTCCTCACGGCTGTGCCGCAGTGAGCCACAGCCACGTGGAGGCTGGGGCACAGCTCCGGTGAGGCTTGGGGAGCAGAGCTCAGCAGGGGAGAGCGTGAAAAGGCTGACACGGTGAGGTGGAACCGCCTAGCAGCAGAGTCAAGGCCCTGCAAGTTTGAGATAGCTTCTCTCTCCCTTAAGGCTTTCAGGAGATCACTTCACTGCCTCATTGGGAAAATATCTTGACTTGTGTTCCAGAAAGTCCTCCTGGGCAAACCCAAGCCAAAGGAAGACCCATATTCCATCAAACCTCCTCTCTCCGAAGGGAAATCTTATTTCATTACCCCAACTGCCTACCTCTAAATTGCACTTTTTAATTCACATAAACCGTTTTAACCAATTTCTTCTACTCTAACCTGGGATGCAGGGATGGATGTTGGGTGGTCTGAGAACTTAGAGAAGGAGGGTGGATACATTTTCACGAACCCCTAAGTGAATAAGTATTTCTCTACGAGGAGCTCCCATAACAATGTCTGTGCTTCTGTAGTGAATGGAAATCAAGATGCTTTTGTACTCCAGCGGTTGCTGCAGGTCTACTGAAATATCACCTACACTCAGCCTCATTGTGTGATGGGCCAAGCCCACTTCTCTGTCTGAGACCTCATCTCTACAGTGAGGGTAAAAACACCATGTCCCGGGGTTTTGTTGTGAGAATCAATGAAAAAAACATGTATAAACCTTAGCATGGTGCCTGGACCCACATGCTATATCTTAAAAAATGGCTGCCTTCACTATTCCAGAGAAGGGACTCAGTACGTTGCATTTGTAGCTGCATGACGGTCTCTTTTAGAAGTTATAGGCAACTCTTCCTCTCGTCAGAAATGGCCACAAAATTGTGTTTCTTTCCATCTCCTCATCCATGATCTCTTGGAGGCCAAAGTGGACCTCCCCACGAGGACCTCAGGCTGAAAAGTGAAAGCACGTGTGAGGGCCCGGAGGAGGGCGGTGAGGGGCCAGAAGGTAGCTGCAGTCCTGGACTCGCCTAGCAGAGCTTTCCTTCCTCAAGCTGAGCCTGCCAGGACGGAGGGCAAGACTACATGGGGATCTCTGCGCATGTGTGCAGCTTATTTTCCTGCCTGTGAAGGGGGGGCGGGGTGCAGCCAGAGAGCGGGGGTGGAGGGTTAAGGGAGTGGGTGACTGAGGTCTCACAAGTTGCACCTGACAGATAATTACATAAAGATAAATTGGGCAACCTCCAGATTCTGTGTAAGGAGCGGGAGGGAGGTGGAGGGCTGCAGGGTGCGGAACATCTGGAGGGGGAAGTACTGGGCCAGGCTGACCCATTAGTCATCCACAAGCTGAGTGGACAGTGGAGCCGGGAAGAGCTGGGGCGGACTCAGGCTGAGGCGTACTTTTCTGGACTGGGCCCTGGCTGTCTTCAGAGATGACAGAGGCAGAGAGAGTGGGGGCCCTCCAAGTGCCTGGTCCATACCCAGCTGTTCTACAGAAGGGCAGACGCCAGACCTCCAGGGACTGCACTGACCAGACACAGAACTCTGCTTCGCCCCCTGGAGGAGGAGTTGCCCAGAGCCCCCAAGGGCCCCAATTGGAGCCCTTGGTTCTGTTCTGGGAGCTGATGGGAATTCCAGTTTCTCAAGAGGGCTCCCGCTTCTCTCCTGGATTCCTGACCCCACTTTCTCCACTCACTATCTTCTCCTTTTTCCTTCCCCTCTGATCAAAAGATTTTCTATTGCCTAACAGGTTATGTGTAATGTCCCAGGAGGAAACGTAGAAGACATATAGCCTGCCTGCACATTGTTTTTTCAATTAAAATGTAGCGATTTTCACTGTAATCTTGAATTTATAATTATTTTATGTTGACCAGCATGGAGGCTAATAAAAATAAATCAAACCTATAGACATATTAAGCTTTTTTTGTTGTTAAGAAAAACACCGACTGCTTAAGCCCAGGGATTCTGAGACGTTCGTATTAAATCCTCTCAAAGCTGAGAGGCCCCACTTCCTCATCAATAAAATGGAAGAAACATCATCTTCCACGAAGGGTTACTGCTCGGTGCAAGGCACGCGCTTCATTCAGTTACTCAGGGAGCATTTCCTGAGAACCAGCGGATGTCTGGCACTGCACACGGCATAGCTCGGTCTGCGCCACAAAAGAAAAGAGCCGAGCGGGTAAGGATCTGTGGAGCCGCCACTGAGGCGCAGTGCTGGGTGGCCCCAGTGAGGGATGGGGGGTGGGGGGCGGCAGCCAGGAGCCCTGGTATCAGCAGTGCTCTCTGGGGCCATGTTCTTTAAATTAATAAATTTTATTATTGACCAGAGAGGAAGGAAGGGGGAGAGAGAGAGAGAGAAACATCAATAATGAGAGAGAATACTTAATTGGCTGCCTCCTGCACACCCCTTACTGGGAATCGAGCCTGCAACCTGGGCATGTGCCCTGACCAAGAATCGAACCATGACCTCCTGGTTCACATAGTTCGACGCTGAGCCACACCGGCCAGGCCATATTCTTCAGCACAGAGCTGGACTCCTGGGTCCCTCGAGATTGCTCCCTGCCACCCTGTCTCTCACTATACCTATACCGTATACTGCACCTCGGTCTGTTCTCTGAACACCCAGGTGAGTTTAACTACTCCCCCCTGCGTCTTGGTCCCTAGTGCCCCAGGCACTGGCTTTAGCTCATCGTGAAATGAACCGTCCTTGTATCTGCTTCCCCACCGCAGGGGCCAGCACCACCCTTTTCCTTCCCAGCCACAGGCCTCACAGAGCAGGCACAAATCATCACTGAGTGGATCCTTCCTGGATCAATCTCCATCTGGCTGTCATTCTCCTGCTTTTTCCCTCCTCTGCTCTCCTCCTCCATTTGGCTTCGGCTCACCCTCCTCTCTGTTTATCTGCAGGGACTCCTCCCTTCTTCTTTGTTCTCTTTCATCAGAACTGTAACTGAGAAAGGGTTTCTCCTCCTTGTCAGACCCATTCATTCTCCTCTCGCCTGAGATACAGCCTGGGCGGCTGCGTATCACTCATCTCCCTGTGGTTCTCTGCCTTCCAGTCACTCCTCCTCTTTCCTCTGAGCTTTGGCTGAGCTCTGCCAGGTGCTACCAGATCCCACATAGCTTAAGCAGCAACTCTGTTTTTGCACAGACCTCCACCATCTTTTCCCATCCAGGTTCACCCCAGTCCACACCCACATCCCCATTCTCCTCACACACTTGACTGAGCACACACTTGCCCCCACACAAACACACTCACACACCAGGGGTTTCCCACTCTTTCAGTGAGAAACCACTTTGCTTTTCCCAAGAAGGAGTAGGGGGATGCCTTGAGCTTTAACCTACAAGTTCTTTGGAAGAGATGCTGCTCCCTGCACTATTGGAAAGATCCAGCAAACCTCAGGGGACAGGGTCCTTAGTTGATAGCAAGCTTGGAGAAAATTCAGCAAAGAAGGTTCAGGTCCCCCACAACACAACTCCTCTCCACACTCCAAGCCACATGTCCTTATGGCTCCTGGATCACAGTCCCTCGTCAAGTCTTGAACCTGGCCCTCTTCCTCTCATCCTGCTTGGCCCTCCTCCTAGTCCTTTGCTCCCTGGGAGCCTTTCAACCTCCTGCACACTGAAGACTTCGCCTCTGAGGTGCCCTGCAGCTCTGGACTTCAATCCCTAGCCCCTTTGCTCTCTAACCATCCCAGCTTCCACATGCTCTTCTTGTGGCTACACTGCCAACCCAACCCAACCCCTCCTCCCATGCTTCTTTTGGATGCTCCCTTGCCCGGCATCACTCCCTGCCGCAGCCTGCTTCACCACTCTCTTCCTCTCCTTCAGATTATCCTGGTCTCCTCTTACACAGGGAAACTTCCTGAATCAATGAGCATAAAGGACATTCCCCTACCTGAGAAATTCAAGGTTAGTCTCTGCCCTTAACACAGACACATGGATTAACATACTCTGAGTGGCCAGATTATTATGACCCCCTAATCAGTACTTCATTGGGCCACCTTTTGCCTTGAATATTGTGGCAATTCTTCTTGGCATTGACTCCAGAAGATTTTGAAAGATGATAGGAGGAATCTGACACCATGCCTGATGAATAGCACTGTCCAGGTCTGTGAGATTTGATGCTTGTGGAACCAGCTGCCTGATGGCTCTTTTAACTTCATTCCACAAATGCTCTATTGGATTGAGATCTGGTGATTGTGGGGGCCACTTACGCAAACCACTCCTGTACAATATAAGAACCTTGGCATGACGCATTGTCTTATTGGAAGAAGCCATCTTCATTGGGATACGCCATCAACATGATAGGATGACCTTGATCAGCAATGATACTTAGGTATGTTGTGCTATTCAGACATTGTTCCACACGAATTAAAGAGCCCAAATCATGCCAGAAAAACATGCCCCAAATCATAACACTGCCCCTACTAGTTTAAAGGGTTGTATTCATGCAAGTGGACGACATGCTTTCATGATGTTTCCATGAAATTCTCACTCTGCCATCAGCATGATGCAACTAGACCACATGACTTTTTTCCAATGCTCAACTGTCCAATCCTTGTGTTCCTGTGCAAACTGGAGACGTTTTTATCTTGGTAACCGCAGCCAGCAAAGGTGTTCGAACAGGCCTTCGGCTTCCATGTCCCTTACGATACAGTGTACAGCTAATTTGCCTACAAATGTCAGGTGGTCATAATAATCTGGCCACTCAGTGTAGTTTATAGAGCCTCAGAGTTCATCCAGTGCAACCTCCTTATTTTACATGAGAGAACTGAACCTGGAGAGAAGAGGTGAGTTATCAAGGGCACACAGCATTCCATTTATCTGAATATGAATGTAACTGAAATGCAGGTTCAGCTGCCTGCCTCAACAAAAGCCAGACTCGTGAGACAGGTGCTGGTGCAAAAGAAAGGAGGTTTGTTCAGGTGCTGTGGCCTGGGAGAATGGTGGACTCTGCCTTAAAGGCCATCCTTTTTTTCCTGTGATTCTATAGGGACAAGGAAGGGAGGAATTTTTTTTTCTATCCAATTATTTTGCTAGCTTTGGGTGTGCTCAAGCCTATCCACTTCATCTCTCTAGTTTTTTGCATGCTCAGTATAAGAAACCCCTCCCTTCACCCCTTGCCATCTTGGCCATGGGGGGAACTCCCCAGCGCTCCCTGAATGTCTAGTATCTGTGTCCGAGGGGCAGTGGGTGGCTGCAGGACCTGCAAGCCTCAGCCCACCTCCAAATACTGGCTATGGTGTCCATACATCCAGAGAAGCCAAATAGAGTCTACAGGGCACTCCTGGATCTTGGTTACCCACATTCTCTGCACACACCCCTCAAACCCATCCTTCCAGAGTGGCCAGCCAGCCCACACTCACCATGTCTCCAGCTGCCTATGCTCTAACTGTCTATGATAACATGAATAGCATGCATCACTTGGGTTATTCTAGTCAAGAATGAGACTGTGGCCATTGCAAGGTACTTTGATTAACTTGGGGGCAAATAAAGGAGAGACGGGATTCACATCAAACTGAGCTCTGCTCACAAAGCTCTGTTTCCCTGACAGGGGCTTAGCCATTGCTTATATACATTACTAGAGGCCCAGTGCACAGATTTGTGCACTGGTGAGGTCCCTCAGGCTGGTCTGTGCCCTCTTTCAATCAGGACCCCTTAGGGGATACCCGCAGTCCAACATCCCCTGAGGGATGTAACTGTGTGTGAAGTGGCAGGCGGTGCCTGCTGCCACCATTTGGTGTGGAGGTGGGAGGTGCTGATGCCACCGCAGCTGCACTCATCAGCTCCGAGCCCAGCTGTGGGAACCTCTTTCACGTCCCAAGTGATTCAGGGTTCGGGTTTTGGAGGAGCCCACACACAAATTAAAAGAGATACTAGAAAAGTATTAATTTGGCGATATTGGGGGGCCAGGCAGGAACCTTCCTTTAGTGGAAAGACTATCCCTTGCTCTGGTTTTATCTCCCTTTTATTAAGACTTTGGGACACACCCGTAGCCTTTAGGCAGGAAATTACAAGAAGAGAATTAACATGAAACAAACAGGGAGAGACTGCTTCAGCTAACAATGTTTCAACTAAACAGTGAGTGATTAGCTCTGACCTCTCAGAGCAATTAAGGTCGACCAGCCCTCTGGTCTCCTATCCACATCTTTCTATTAGTGAGACAATGTTTGGTTTCTGGCACCCAGCTTCTGGCTGAACAGTGCTCCTGCTGTGGGAACACACTGACCACCAGGGGGAAGCTCCTGCTTTAAGCATCTGCCCCCTGGTGGTCAGTGCAAGTCATAGCTACTGATTGGCAGGTGGCTTAGGCTTATATATATATAGATTTGGTCAATTACACCATGATTTGCTCTTTGCAATTGGCTACACTTACCTGTTGAGTTCTTGTCAAGCTCATCCTGCTTAGAGCTGCATCTGAAAAATACTGTGCTACATTTTAACATTTAGCAAGAGTAGCATTTAGTAAGAAGTGCCCAGATTTGAGACCCTTGTCCTAACACCTTGGCAGCTTCAGCTGCCTCTGCCTGGAATGCCTTTCTTCCCTGTGAAAAGTAGGCCCTTCCTCACCCTTCTAGTTCCTGCTCACAAGGTACACTCTCCTCACTGTGAACCCTCAGTAGGTGCAAATATTGGCTTTCTCTTCCTACCATGGCAGCAGCACTGTGTTCAGATTCTTAGTATTCAGTGATTTCTTTGCATACAGGTCTGTTTCTGCACATTCCTAAAGGACAGAAAACATAATTTACTTATTCCCATACCTGGGAGACTGCACCGTGTCCAGTAATGATAAGAGAATCATTGGCTACTTCTTGTATGTTCCCCCTAGTGGGGATCAAGCCTGCATCCCAAGAATGTGCCCCTGACTGGAAACGAACCGTGGACTCTTCAGGCCAATGCTCTATCCACTGAGCCAAACAGGTGAGGGCCATAGTTTATTCTTATATTGTTTATTAATGATTGTCTTATTTTCCATACAAACTGTAAACCTACTTTGCCCTGTATATTGGATGAAAATTCCTCAGAAGAGATTAGCTAGCATTGCGTAGGAAGAGAACACTGAGGGTGGGAAGAGGTCTATTGAGCCCAGCCGCTGCCTGCAGGGAGTTGCCTTATCATGAGAAAACCATGAAATAAACAATGACAACCCATATACCAGCTCATAGAAAAGACGCCACAGCTCTTTCTATGCTAAGCCAATAGCGAGTGCAGGATGGGGACACCTAGGAGAACCCCCTAATTCAGACAGGGGCAGGAGTTAAGAAAATCTCCAGAGAAGAGGCAAAGTCCTGCATAGGTTGGGTAGGATGAGCAGGAGCTAGCTAGAAAAAGATAAAGGGAGAAGGACAAGTGTTTGAAGGCGAGAACAACCCATCCCAAAAAGAAGAAATGGCACAGGAATCCTCAACTCAGGGTGTGATGGAGAAGGAAGTTTGATTCTGTGCGAAACAGCTCAATTGTAAAACAGCATGGTTGTGAGGCAGCCTGAGGCCAGACAGCCCCGGGGCGGTCCCTCCAGCTAAGCAACTCTGCTGTGCAGTTCCCTGCTCTGCTCCCCTCTCCTCCTGCAAGCCGTCTTCAGCATTTCCGTTCAGCCAGGGAAACTCACTCTTCAGTCTTCAGTGGAGAGGCAATGTGCACTCGGAGAACCAGAGCTGGCTATTGGAGACATTGTAAGTCCCCACCCCTGGTCCCTGATTGCTACATCCTCATGCAAACAAGGATTCCCATCTTTGCAGGTTTATTATCCCCTTTCCGAAAGGGGATAACAAACTGGGATCCTGGACCAGTTTGTCTGACTAGAGCCAGCCAGTAATGTGAGGGTTTTTGCCTTCATGCAGAAGGTAACTTTTAGAGGACGTTTATTAAGGTTGGGGGCGTGAAACAGGAAGGTCTGGGGAAATGAGCCCAGGCTGGACCGCTTTGGCTGACTAAGACGTCAGAGAAAAGGAGAGCCTTGGGGACAGTTGTGGGAGGGAGGGGGTTGTATAGGATGAACTGCTGTTCATTGCTACCCTGGCTGCGAGACTTGTGGAGTCCCTTAAAGTTCGGGTGATGCACATCTGTGGGGGAAGAAGGAGGAGAGGACAGGCACAGGTGTGCTCCTGGGAGGAAGAACACCAGCTGGGCCTTGGTTTTGAGGAGTTTTAAAGGGGTTTAGGGCATTTAGGGGAGATTTTAAGGGAAGATCTTGATAGACTATTCACCAATTTTATGCTGATGTACCAAAATGAGGTTTATTCTCTTAACTTCATCTGTCCTTGGGTGTGGTTGGCAAATGGCACTAATTGGATTTTTGCTGTCTCCCTGAGTAAGGTGGTTTAAGTTGTTTACCCTCTGGTGGGGGAGGAGAACTGCAAACCAGTTACTCTTAAGTGTCCCTGGTTTAGGGAAGATAGGACTTACTAGATGGCTGAAACTGCTTGACATCTAGGTTTTCTAGATGGCTGCAAACTATTATTTAACCTTGTGTCTCAGTTTCCCTTTTCTGCTTGCCTGCTTACCAGCCTGTCTCAGTTTGCTTGACCCAAAATGCACTTTCCTGATTGGTCAGAACGGACCTTCCTTGATTGGTCAGTGAAGAAGCTAGCTGTGCAGCTCCGACTGAGTGGGAAGAGCCTCGGTCCCATTGGTTGAAATAGGATTCCAGGAACTCCTTTATAAGGGCTGGCTCAGATGGCAGAACCACAGTGTGGGCAGGCCGTACATTCCAGGCTTCTTCATGAAGTGCAATTTGCATGGAAGGCTCCTGTGTAGAAATAGCTGCTAGTTCCTGCAAGGGCTCCTGGTGGCTATGTGGGTTCAAGTCATACACACACACACACACACACACACACACACACACAGCCTAGCAGTCATTTCTACACAGGGGCTTCAGGGTCCCAACAAGAGCTGAGAAGCCCTCAACCAACTTGTTAGTGGGCTTAACTTTGTCCCAACCTTGACAAGGGGCCATGAGAAGATTCCAGGGATGTGAGTATCACACCAGATGTGCATTTTAGAAGAATTATTTCAGCAACAGAGTCGAGTATGGATTAGAGACGTTAGGCTAAAGGCAGGGAGATCTGAAAGGAGGCTCTCGTTAATCCAAACACAAAGTGCAGAGAGCCTGTATCTACGCAGCATAGTGGAAATGGAGGGGAGCAGCCAGGCTGGAGTGCGAGCTAGAGGCAGAACCAGCAGATCTTGATGACTGGACGTGACAAGTGCGGAAGGCCAAAGAGACACGTCTGTCTCCCAGGGTTTCAGATTGAGCATTTGTGTGAAAGACGACACAATCCAAGGCAGAAAGGTGGGTTTTGTAGGCAGAGCATGTTGTATTTGAGGTGCTGGGGAACATAACCAAATGGAGCCTGCAACTGAGAAGGATGCTGTGCTGGGGATGGAGGCTTAAGAATAATCAACATGACCTTGGTGGCTTAGAGACAAAACAATAGATGAGGTTACCCTTAAAAGTATGGGCAGAGGGAGAAGGCCCAGGATAAAACACTGAAGAATAGCTACATTTTTAAAACCATAGAAGAGGTGCCCACTTCTGTTGAGACTGGATGTCAGAGAGGTGGGGGGCAATCCAAGGTGACAAAACCAAACAACAGGAAGAGTCTCAGAAATGGTCATGTGGACAAAAGGGGCCACATGGCACCTTGTACACTCAGAGACTTAAAGTAACAACATAGGATGGTCTGAAATTAAAACTTTTGAACTGCCCTAGCCAGTTTGGCACAGTGGATAGAGCGTCGGCCTGCTGATCAAAGGGTCCTGGGTTCAATTTTGGTCACGAGCACGTATCTTGGTTGCAGGCTCCTCCCCAGGCCAGGGGTCACGTGGGAGGCAAACAATCAACGTGTCTCTCTTTACCTCTCTCTTCCACTCTCCCTAAAAAAAAGAAAAGAAAAGAAAAGAAAAATATCCTTGGGTGAGGATTAACAAAAATAAATAAATGAAAATTAGAATTAAAAAAAAAACTTTTTTAAAAAATATATTTTATTGACTTTTCACGGAGAGGAATAGAGAGTTAGAAACATCCGATGGGAGAGAAACATCCATCAGCTGCCTCCTGCACACCCCCTACTGGGGATGTGCCCAAAACTAAGGCACATGACCTTGACGGGTGTCGAACCCGGGGCCCTTAAGTCTGCAGGCCAATGTTCTACCCACTGAGCCAAATTGGTTAGGGCTAAAACAAACAAACAAACAAAAAAAAAACCTTTTAAACTAAAAGCAGTTTATGGAGATTAGCCATGTCCTAAGACAGTAATCACCCCTCACCCCCACCCCACCCTCCCCCTGCCCCAGGGAAAGTCAATCTTCATCTTAGTTAAGACTGTTGTTGTCTTTTTGCATCTAGGATAACATACCTGATAAACATGCCTTTGCAACAAACAAAGAAGTTTCTCCTTTTTCAGATCCCTCCCAGTACAGGCACCATACCAGAGTGCAGACCACAGATCCACTCTTTGTCTTGGTTGTGTTCATTGTTGACTGTTACCTGTCCTATACCCACCTGTGTAAAGAAGGTATGTGTCTATCATTTTGCTTTTTAATCAACCCCCGAGGTTTCCCCACTTTGCTTTCTCCCTCTTCCCTAATCTATCACCAATGGATTTCATGTGATCCACTAACAGCTTCTCTTTTAATTTAATGTATAAAGCAGAGTGCAGAGCTGCCATTTTCCAGAGCATTTTCTCAATTCTTTGAGGTTTCGCTTTCTAGCAGGTGTCATCAGTTTGGCTCACAGAAACTCATAAAGATTCTCTACAGGTTGGAGCTTTCTTAGGTTGACAATCATTGGTGTTAAATGCTGCAGAAAAGTCAAGGAAGTGTCAGGAAAGACTTTAAAGGAGGCAAAAAAAAAAAAAAAAAGAAAGATGTTCTGTCTAACTTTCCCATTGATTCCTGCCTTGGTCTATCAGCTATTTTACAATCCTGTAAGTTGTAAAAAACTGATCATGAAAAGGATTCTTGTCCATGGAAATGCAAATTAGTTGTTTGTGGTAGAGTGCAATTGATTAGTGCCTTGTGGACAGATCAGCTTCATTTCAGAATTCACGGCAAATTCATTTCAGAATTCCTGGTTGGCCCCTATCAGTGTGGTATTCAGAATTTTTCTTTGAATCTATTAAAACTGGATCTCTCGTTAATTAAATGATTAAACACCAGTTTTGATGCATGTTCACTTTATATTTGCATGAAAGTCATGATTTAACTTTCGTTTGAAAAATGATTCGGTAACAGAAGAAAATCATTAAAAAGTGTCCATTGGATTTGGCAACTGGAACAAGACTTGTTTGGAGGTTTGGTAGGAGCAGAAGACAGACTGTAGTGCGCTTGGGTTGGGCAGCAGAGGTGTGAGAGGCAGAGGCTATGGGTCTAAAGATGCTTTACTGCAAGTGGACAGGAGATTGGATATTAGTTGATGACCATACTGTGGGAAGAAGGAAGGATTGCCTTTACAGCTGGCACCTCAAATCCTGTTTAAATTCTCAGACCTTGGTAAACTGCCCTGGGCACATGGAGAGGGAAGAGGGCTGAGAAGGGGCCCTATCGGATGACAAGAGATGATGGACGGAGGACTTCCCTGAGAAAGTAACTGCTAATTGACTGTTTTAAAAAATTAATTTTTTAAAATTTATTTGAGAGAGAGAGAGAAACATTGATTGGTTGCCTCCCAAACATGCCCTGACCAGGGATCTAACCCACAACCTGGCTATGTGACCTGACCAGCAATCAAAACTTTTGGTATACGGAATGACACTCCAACCAACCAACCACATCAGCCAGGTTGATGGTTCTTTAAATGAGGGTGAGTCAAGCCTTGTTTGCTGTGATTGTGGAGTCCCAGAGGAGTCAGAGATGTAATGAGTCAGGGCCAGAGTGAAGGAAACAAGCTGTGGTGGAACAGCCTTGGGGTCAGAAGCCTAAATACTTCCTCTGGCCATTGATCTGCCGTGGGCATGAGAGAAGAGGAAGCCACGTGTTCTGAGTGAAAAAATGGTGTAGAACATTGGAAGTGTACTCTCCTAAAAATCCAAGTTGCTTTGTTTCCACCAGTTTGGCAACCCTAAAATGCATCAGTATCATGGACCCCAGGGGTCTGATCTCCTGCCTTTGACAAGACCGTTCTGGTCCTAGAAATTCTCTGATTTATGACAGAAACATGAATGCGCTTTCCTGCCCTCTGGGAACGTCAGCAGTATTGACACACCACAGACCCCTGAAGCAGACCAGCACAAGCAGCCCATGTGCCTGAACGCAAACCCAGGCTTTTCTTCTCAATTCACCAGATTTCCAGCATTTCCTGAGATTCTTTTACCTGGATGGCGACTTTAAAACTACGAGGAACCTGTGCCCTGCACTGGGGAGCTGTGTCTCCTCATAAGAAAGGGATAGCTCATGAACCATGAAATCTCTTTTCCTACCTTGTTAAGGGGGCTGCCCTTTCAAAGGAGAGTTTGGGACTCCAGTTTCTTTTTGTGACATGTAGCCAGGACCAAAGAGCCAGGCATGAAAAAAAAATTTTTAATAAGTAAAGAGACCCCGGCTGGTGTGACTCAGTGGTTGAGTATCAACCTATGAACCAAGAGGTCACGGTTTCATTCCCAGTTTGGGCACCTGTAGGAGGCAGCCGATCGATTATTCTTTCTCATCACTGATGTTTCTATCGTTCTCCCTCTCCCTTCTTCTCTGAAATCAATAATTTTTTTTTTAATTCCAAGAAGGCCCACCATACAGAGCAAGTTTTTGGACATACACAAAAGGAGCTAGGTTGTGGTGCCAACATGGTCATAGCCAACCTTCTGGACTTGGGAAGCCCTTTTATTCTACCTCTAGGAATTTATGTCTGAAAATCTGGCACCACTGCCCATTGCCATGGAGGGAATGGCTCTCAGGGTTACAGGGAGGTTAAGGGGCCGCCACTCCCTCCTGGGGAAGAACCAGAAGACAGTGTCTAAGTTAGGAGCACAGAGAGCTGTGGACCCTGAGAAAGAAGATGCCTACTAAAAAGGGATCCTGGTGGCTTAGCTGGACTCAAATGTCAAAACAAAACAAAAAGTCAGAACATGGCAGCCATTTCTACACAGGTGTCTCTCTCACAAATTGTAATGTCATGGACAAGCCTGCACTGGACTACCAGCCTCTGCACTGCCTTTCTGCCAGCAATTTCTGCCATCTGAGCCAGCCCTTAGAAGGAAGTTTCTGGGACCCTATTTTAAGGACTAAGACTGAGGTTCTCCCCATCCAATTAGAATTGTGCAGCTATATCCCCATTAAGTTCTTTACCAACTAATCAAAGAGGCTCCATTCTGACCAATCAGGAAAGTGCTTTTTGGACCAATCAAACAGTGAGGATTTGGAGTCCTCATTTGCATGGCAGCAGTCCAATCAGGGATGGGTTTGGTGAGGGGCTGGGTAGGGACTTTTGTCTATATTAAGCCAGCTCCCATCTAGCTCTGGCAGCCACTTTCCCTTTTCACTGAGTACTGTTTCCCTGGCTGCGTTGGCCACCGCACACTGGCACAGAATGGACCAAACTGGAGCATAGTACAAAGCAGACCTGCATGTACTAGAGAAGAGCAGTACAGCAGAGCTGTCTACCTTAGAGGCCCCTGGCCCGAGGACCACCTTAGAGCCGAGCTATAAAAATTGATCTGATTAAAGTTTCTTTCTTCACTGTACCCCAAGTCTGGATTCCTGTTGCAATGACCATTGGTTGACAGAACCTTAGTGGGTTGAGGTGGGGAGTTCTCCTTGGGACTAGGGCACAGTGGAAAACACTGCCACGTCCTACCAATTGACTGAATCTCACTCAGAAGCAAGATGAGGATTAGACAGAAAACCATATCATATAATAAATGAAGAACCGGAAATACTTGACTCAGAAGAGACATGGCATCATGCCAACTCTGTTTCAATGTGAAAAGAGCTGCTTGGGGCAGGTTCTTTCCCCCACTACTCGGTATTGCCCTGAAAACAGGATGATAGTCATTGCGTGGAAATTGCAAGGAGACAGGGTTCTGCTCAATAGAAGAAATGTATTCCAGTTAATCTTGACAAGTAATAGAAAGTGGCAATAGCAAATTAGCAATGCAGCATGTTTCCATCCATTAGCTGAACCATATAAAATTTCTGATGTTCAAACATATCTGACCTACAAAAACAGCAATTTCATATGGCTTAATTTACTACATTTTGCCATTCTGGGATTATTTTCCAAGTTCTTTTCTTCTAAATTTTTTAAGAAGACACATTTATTCAGCATGCTGATCAGTCTATTACATTTAGCAATCAACAGCATGGTGCAGAAAAAAAGCCTACATTAAGACCCTTTGTTGGAATGCGTTACATTTTCCTCAGAATAGAAACGAAAATAACCTGTTATACAATTATTCACAAATACAGTCCTGGAGGCCTTCACTCATTGTCTAAACCACGTCTGCTTTGTGGCAGTTAGGTCCTGCCACCTCTGAGCTTGGCTGCATTCACAGATCGCTGTAACCTGTGGCTCCCTGGCCCTCCTCCCGCTCTCCTCTCCGGCTAAGCGCTGTTTCCTGGCAGCAATTCAAACCTTCTGCCACGGCCACGGCCACTGCTACTGCTGGCACCACCCAGCCACCTTGGCTGCGTGGTTTGGCAAAGCGTGGCCTCCTCCACCAGAGGGCTCAGAGCTTCTGCCTCCAAGGTTTCCTCCTTTCATGGGTCCAACATTTGAAGGTTAGTTGTTGTAACTGCTGAAATCATTGCAGCCTCTGCCACCTCCAAAACCACTTCCCTCATTACCAGATCCAGGACAGCCACCCCCATGCCACCACCACCATATGCACCATCCCCCCCCCCCCCAACCCGCCCGGCAGCTGCCACTTCTGAAGTTTCCTCCAGGGCCAAAGTTGTCATTCCCACCAAAACCACCTCCACGAGCAACACCGAAGTTTCTGAACCACTTTGGCTGGAGGAAGTACTGGCCATCTCTGCTCAGACAGGGCTCTCCTTACTCCACAGCGGTGGCATTTGCAGTGGTGCTTCTGAACGACAGCCTTGTCTAGAGTCACAGTCATCAAAGGTCACCCAAGCTAAGCCTCCTCTCTGCCACTGCCTCGGTCAGTCGTGATTTCAATCACTTCAGTCTTTCCACGCTGTTCAAACAACCTCTCCGAGATGTTCTTCAGTGTCATCTTCCACACCACCGACAAAAACCTTTCCACAGTTAAGTGGGCACCGGGTCTTTGAGAATTTTCTCTAGAGACAGCCCTCTCTGGTCACTCACTATTCCATTCTCCCCGTGTCGCCCTGCACTCGTAGCTGCATTCACCTCCCCCACAGTGGCATGGTGACAAACCAGAGCCCCCGGAGCCCTTGGTGTTTGGATCTCTCTTCCCCATGGCTCAGGATGGCTCCTCCGACTCCCATTAGTTGTTTCAACACTCAGAGCTCCGCTGAAAAGCTTTCCACAGCTGTTCCAGCTCTTTGGGGGACTGACTTAGACATGAGGACCGTGGGAGGGGAGACTCCCATGATGCTTACTCAACGGTGTCTGCCAGCAGAAAGGAGCCCCAAAGTTCTTTTAATGGCCTACAAATTACCCCCATCCCTTTAACAGGATTTTCTGCCACCTCTCCCTAGTCCCCCAGATAGACTTCTTGCTAGTCCTCAGCCCTCTAAACTCATTTCTGCTTCAGGGTTTTTACACCTGCTGTTCTCTCTACCTAGAATCCTTTCCCAAGCTTCTCTGCATTCTTATCTTAGAGGCTTTTTCTGATCATCCAATATAAAATAGCACACCCCCTTTTCCTACCATCCCTCAACATCTATCTTACCTGCCCAGTGTCTCTCCACAACTCTTACCACTATCTGACACACTTTATTTGTTTACTGTTGATAGTGAAAAGAACTGGGTTTAGCAACTTTGGTACTTAGTTCTGACTAAGAAAGAATTCTGGGCCAAGACTCAAACTCTAAGAGGAAGTTTATTTAGAAAGTCACAGAGGTAGAAGAAGTGAACTGTGGAAGAAACTCGCTCAGGAAACAATTACAGAAGCAAAGGAGGGCAGTTAGAGCTTGGGGAAAAGAGAGGCAGGGAAAACATGCCTGGGGGAAAGGTGTGTTGGCTTCTCCATCTTGAGCATATTTATCTGGAGGTCTCATGGGAGGATCCCAACAGAATATCCATCAGCTTTTCAGGTGTGTCCTTTCGGGGTCTCGGTCTCTGCTGATTGAGAGGCACCAGGGCAGAGGTCATGAGTCAATGCAGCTGGTCCTGAGGTCAGCCATGGGGTCACTTGGTTTTGCTGCTTTTCTGGGACTGAAGCTGATACACAACTAAGGCCCAGATATTATCCCGAAGGGTTCATCCTTAAGGACTATTCTCAGACCCTCTTGTTTGTTCCCCCTCTATGGGGGTTTAACCCACATGACTAGCAACATGCCAACAGAGGAAAGGTCAGGGGAGGGTCCACGCCGCATGACCAATGATATCAAAGGTCAGAGGGTCTAAACCATGTGACCAGCGATACGATAGCAGAGGAAAGGCCCTCCTGGGGGTGAGGTCTTAGTTTTCCCAGTTTTGCCCATTGTTAGGTACCTGGGGCTTTCTGCCTTGGTGACCTTCTGTGCCTGGCCGCCCTCCTTGCTCTGCTCAGGCCTGCCTCACTGCCCAGCACACCACCACTGTAGTGTTAAGTGCCATTTGAGCAGGGACTGTGTGCTGTTTTCTGCTGTAACTCCAGGGCCTGGAATAGTACTAGGCACATGGTAAATAGTACATAAATACTTTTTGCATGAACGAAGAAATGATCTCCATAAATGAGGAGACTGAGTCCCAAAGAGGTCAAGTCATTTTCCCAAAGGCACAGAGATGGCGTCTGAAGAAGCTGGAGAGAAGCCAAACATTCAGGTTCCAAAGTCCAAACTCCATAAAAAGCCGCCCTGCTGTCCGCGTCCCCCGATGGGCTCAATGCAGAGCCCATTGGTCTCTGAGGCAGTAGAGCTCCTGCATTGGGTCCAGGGTGGGTCCATGAGGCCCCTGAGGTGTCTTCCAATTTTAGGTTGTTGAGCATCTACAGTTGAGCATCTCTTTTGATGAGGGCCCTGAGAAGACAAAGTTTGATAATCCGTCAGGCTATGGCATGACTGGGGTGCCAGGCCAGGATATTGGCATGATACTGTTTAAAAAGAAGTCCCAACCACTGCCCTTTGGGGGAGGTAAAGCATTAATGTGAACCTCAAAATATGCACTATTCCCCTGTTTGCCAATGAATGCAGAAAGTGTTTGCATAGCGACCGTCAGGAGAGCAGTACTGTGTGGGGAGGAAAAGCAGACAACGCTCCTGGGTTCGATTCTGAGAGTGGATGGCTCTGCTCTCCCCAGGAGACGGCTCTGCAGCTAATTACATGAGGGAGGAAAGGGAAAGTGAGTGTCCATGAAGTGATCTTTCTTCTCCCCCAGAAGCTTGCTGGTCTTTGGGTTTTCGAACCCTGGGGGCTGATAAGATAGGCTCGTGTGCTCATCTGGATGTGCACATTCTCCTCCTACCAGGTTAGTGCTGGAGCTGCAGCACAGAGTGGGCGTGTGTAGGGTGAGAGCGTGTTGGAGGCCGTGAGCTGTGTGGTGTGAGATGCTGCAGCCTGGGGATGGGCTGGGGTTGGAGTGATGCAAAGTGTTAAGAGACCAAAGTAACCAACTCCCATTGAACAGCACCTAGTCATTGGCAAAGGTGCTTGTATATCTCATCTCCTTGGGTGCTCAAAACTTTTACAAAGAAGAAAAAGCTCAGAAGGGTGTGCTGACCTGCCATCCCATGAGGCACTGCTAGGATTTTAACCAGAGTTCATGCCCTTTTCATAATCCCTGGACAATTGTTGACATCTTTCAGATGTCTCTAAGAAAAGGGGCACAGGGGAAGGGGGAAAATACCCACTGCCTCACACCCCTTCCAGGCTAACAGAAGGTAATGTGTACAGAGTACTTCTGTGCTAGGAAATCAGCTAGGCACTGTATATGGAATAGGAGCTTTATTAGTCCATTGCATACAGGAGAAAAGTGAGATGCAAAGAGGTAAAGTGACTTACCTAAGGTCAGGTGGGAACAGACGCTGCTGCTCTGTATTGATCAGGATATGTTACAATATCAAACACCTCCAAAATGTCAGCACGTTAACAAAACAAAGATGCATTTCTTTCTCAAAGGACATGTTCATCATGCGTTGGCAGCGGGGCTCTGCTTCACTCAGTCCCTCGGGATCCCAGGCAGAGAGGGACCATCATGGAGCTGCAGCGCCTAGAATAATGTGCTCCTGTTGCTATGGCGAACAGCCGGCAGGTCTCGCACTAGCGATTACATGCTTTGGTTTGGAAGTAACATGTTACTTCTCTTTACATTGGCCCAGATGAGTCAGGCAGGCCTTGCCAGGGGCCTCAGAGCAGGGGAACCCAATATTATTAGGTCCTGGCAAAGCCTCTCAGTGTGGCTATACTGTTCCATCAAGCATGTGACTCCTGGGTTAAACTGCCTTGATGCATTGCATTTATGGGTTTGTTCCACCACCTTTTTTTTTTCTCTCCCTCCATCCCTGCATTCCTCTAGCACATATTGAGCAGCTATATGCCACTCTTTTGGGTAACGAGGATACTAAAGTAAATGATGCATGCTCTCTGCCTTTAAATGCCCTTATTTTAAGAAGAAAGTGCTAATGCTAATGTGTCATATACAAACCCCTGTGATGCAATCAGACAAGTGTAAGTGAGGTAAGCAGGATACAGCCCACCTGTCCTGGGACTTGGGCAAGGTTTCCTGGAGGAGATGGCCTTTGAGTAAGGTAAGTAAAATGTGGACATGGAAAGGTAGAAGGGCCTGAACATTCCAGGCTGGGGGAAGAGCTTAGCCAAAAAGCACAGAGGGGCAGGAAAAGGCACAATTCCGTTGACTGTGTTGAGATATCGGTAGGTGAAAGGGAAGGTAGAATGAGTGGATCCTTTGGGAATTAAAGTTTCTTGGGGGGCTGAAACTGGTTTGGCTCAGTGGATAGAGCATCAGCCTGTGGACTGAAAGGTTCTGGGTTCGATTCCGGTCAAGGGCATGTATCTGATTGTGGGCACATCCCCAGTAGGGAGCGTGCAGAAGGCAGTTTATCGATGTCTCTCTTTCTCATCAATGTTTCTGGCTCTCTATCTCTCTGCCTTCCTCTCTGTGAAAAATCAATAAAATATATTAAAAAAAGTTTCTTGGGGACCTTGAACTTTCATACTTTGGTGAAAAAGTGCAGACAGGAGCATGTCTATGTTTAGGGCAGACTAATTTCTAAGGGGGTGGTTTTTAAAGCTGCAAAGAATGGTGACAAAGGGGTTGTTGATGCCATTACTTATGCTCAGCCTAGGGTGACATAAAGGAGGGGCTTGGGGCTTCCTGGCACAGGAAGAGGCCTGTTACAGGGCACAGGCTCCTGTGGCCTGTCTTGTGCCTCGAGAAGAGAGTGGGTGTGGTTCCTTGGAGCCTCCTGTGGGGCCCTACATAGCTCACAAGCTTGTCCTAAAGCGCCTGCTGGCCGTCCTGAGCTTGGGGATGCAGCGAGGAACAAAATGTGTCCACCACCACCACCAGTACCCTACTCTGATTCCAACTACCATGCCATGGATTACCTTTGCTAGTTCAATTTACCTGGCTGCAGCCTCAAGATTCACCCTGTCCCTGGGCCTCTTTCCCAACCAGGTTGGACTTGCCTTGGGCTGCCTACAGGCTCTTGGTCCTGGACACAGGCCTCCAAATTAGCCTCCACAGCTCCCTGTTCCCCTCTCAGCAGTAGCTCAAGGCTATGAGCACCAGCCTCCTTGGAAATGGGTTGCATTACCTCCAAAGTATTTTTTTAGCCTTCAGCTCTCTCTGTGTCCCATGCCCTGTATGTACAAAGAGGCTATGTGGAACAGCTCTAGTTTGGTTGCCTGTTAACTGAATGAGAAAAACAACAAATCTTTTGTATCTCTCTAGTGATTTATAGCTTTCAAAAAACATTATCTGCCCTCGCTGGTTCTGCTCAGTGGATAGAGCATTGGCCTGCCACTGAAGGGTCCCAGGTTCAATTTTGGTCAAGGGCATGAATCTTGGTTGCAGCTGGATCACTGGTTGGGGTGTGTGCAGGAGGCAACCCCACTCCTCTGTCTCACTCACATCGATGTGTCTCTTTGTCACTCCCCCTCCCTTACACTCTCTCTAAAAATCAATGGTAAAATACCCTTAGGTGAGAATTAACAAAAACAAACTTTGTAAAAAAAAAATTATCCTGAAAAATGAGCAAAGAGAAATCCTTACAATCTCTACCAAAATATAATTTGGAATTTCTCAGCAGAATGGCTTGTGTGTGTACACCATTTGTGTATGTGTGTTTCATTTTGTTTCACTATAAGTTCAAAAATTGAGACCTGATAACTTTGCCTTTTCCCAAACCACTGCATTTTAATAAATGGACCCAATCCTGTCCCACCTCTACTCCCAAATCCTTTGCAATCTCGACCCCTGACTCAGTTTCCCCTTGCCCATCCCGTAATTAGACTTAGCATGGAACATTTGGATGCTGTGTCCTCAAAGCATGGATGCTGGAGCTATTTGTCCCTGAACTGCCAGAGTTGGCCTCAGGGCTCTGCAAGTCACAAACCGCTGAATAAATGTGCTTGCCCAAGGCCTGGAGGTGACACAAATACACTGCCTGCGATCTCAATCCAAAAATCTCCTATCTTTCCCCAAAGTTTGGACCATCTCACCCCAAATCAGGCAAGCTTTTACTTAGCTGAAGCTGTTCATGCATGAATAACACAAAACATGGTACTTTTTAGAACATTTATATTTATATATAAAAATTAAATATATATAATATATAGTGTGTTTGAGACTAAAAATATAGTACATAATATTTTTTAAAAAAGGAAAATGAAAAAAAGGCAGAATAGGAAAAGTTGTGAAGGACACACAGATACACATTGCTAAAAATCTACGATGGTCTGTCCTAACAAAAATATTTTTCTCTCTTAATTGTCATGGATCCATTTAGTATTGGGGTTTGGGTGGGGAAAATTCTTTTGGAGCCAGAAATGGAGGTTGTAATCCCAAGAACGGTTGGGGCAGAAGGGGACCACAGGGAGCCCTGGGTCTCTTTCTGGTGAAATTGGAAGCAGCCAAATCTGAGTCACTATTGCTAGCAAGAGTGAGCGGAGAGTTTGACTACACGCACCGTGGCTGCTCCTCCCGAGTTGGGGGTGTTCAGAGGAGCAGCATCTCAAGATCAGAAGCTCACGGAGGAGCCATGGCCCACCCACACTTGCAAGACCACTGGCTGGGGTCATCAAAAAGCCAGCGGGGGCAGGAGACTGTAAGAGTGAGTTACATGCAAACGAGGCTATTTTTAAGAGCAGGCTTGTACCGGTACCCCCAATATGCGCAGCAAATATTTCTCTGGGAGCAGGACCTGGCCCTCACAGTGATGCAGGAAAATGGGATTCTCCCTCCCCTGTCTCCCGAGCCTCGTCTTTCTGTCCTCTCCTTGAGGCCAGAGGTTAAAGGTCGGGGCAAGCCGATCAAGGTGAGGCCTTTCTGGAGGCTGGCCTCCAGGAGACTAGAGAAAGTGGGGTTGGGAGAAGGAGCCAGGTAGGGAGGCAGAGAGAAGGGAATGGGATATTTAAATGCCATTTTTATAGCTTCACAAAAATAAATGCCTTCCCAATGGCATCCCTGGGCCTGAGCACTTCAGTTCTGTGATCACTTCCTCCCTGGCCCCACTGTGGCCAGGGGCTTCCCCCAATGCCTTCCAGGTGAGTCCCCAGCACACGTGGCCTGCAGAGGCAGGGCGGTCACCTGGCTGGCATCACAGCACTGAAGTGGCACAGAAGCCAGGGGCTCTGAGGCTGGGCTGGCCTTGGCAGTGTAGCAGTGGGGACATTGTCCACACAGCAGAGAGGCAGTCATTAAGCCAGGTCAGTCCAGCTGGGGTCTTGGTTTTAACATTATTTTCTTTAAACCCTATAGTGACAGGCCACCTGATTCCATTTTAAGGAGCCCAGGACTTGCAGCTCCTGACAGAGGGCCAACTGGGTAATGAGAGGGCCCCGGGGCAGAGACCTCAGGGCAGTGAGCTCCACCCTGGAAAGCAGAGAAGCTGCCTCCTGATGCCAAGTGAGAAGACACAGCGAGTGGAGACTGGGGTCAAACCAACCATTTCAACCCGAGCAAAACAGCACTGTTCTACCTCTGGCCACTTTCCTTCCTGACTTAAGGTTTTCGCTTAATGCAAACTCTGTGGGTGAGCTGCGGGATCCAGGGTTCAGGACGTAGGCAAGGCCCTCCACAAAGGAACGTTTATACGGGGTACAAATGCAAAGGAACAGTGGCTCACCCAGCAGCACAAGAACCGCTTCCAGATCCAGAATTTGTCCTAAGTGCTGGACCCACATGCCCTTCCTACAGGCCCTGTCTCAGAGGGGTCAGCTGGCCCAGGCCTTGCCCCCTATACCCACGCCTCAGCCTGCAGCCTTCACCTTGTAAGTGGTCGCTGGGCAGGAAAATGCCTCACTTGCTTGGTACCCAGAAGGCCCCAGTGAAGGTTAAGGGACAGAGGACAGAGAAGCAGCTCTGTATCAGGCCTCAGAAGATGAATGGTTCCTCAACGTCAGCTGAGTGACCTAGTGACCTTGGCCCCCTCCTCTCCATGTTTCAACAGAATGGACCCAACACTTCAACCAAAAGCAGAGAAGAGGAGAATCTGACCAAACCCCAAACAAAAATGCCTTTTGGAATATTCCCGATGTTTAACAGATTATCCATGGTTTTTGGATTCTGAGGACATAATATGCATGAATTTGCAGAGGAACCCACATCCTTAACAGGCCTTCTCTCTGAGCTCACATACAAGAACCGCGCAGGGAGGTGTCAGCCTCCAGGGGTGGATATGGGTAGGAGCCTAAATGTTTTCCAAAGGGCAGGTCACTAGGGCTCTGGCCCCTCCTGGAGGACAGAGGTAGCTGAGGCCAGGAATGTCACTCCACAGACTCATCCAAAGGGTGCCGATGGCCCATGGCCCAGAAGCATGTAACTCATTAAAGCAAACTTGATAATGAGTGGCGACCATGAGAAAGGCTGATGCGCATTCTGGGCATCACACAGGAGGCCCCACCTGTGTCATCAGGGCTGAGCGAGTTGGGGGTGCGCTCCAGACCCCGCTCTTGAAAGGGGGAGGTCCACACGGGTTTTCTTTGGAGTGCTGGTTCTCTTTGGTTAGCAGATGGTGGCTGAGAGCCATGGGGACTGTGGGTGTCAGCATGGGCCACGGCTGCCTGCAGTGCCCTCGGGACCATCTTACCGGTCTGCCCTTCCTTTTACCAGGCCCCCTAACCCCTAGGTCCCCTAAAATCTGCAACACTTGACAGTGTCTGGGGCTCAGGATACACACTCCCTGCAAGTCTCCCACACAGGGCCGGCCAACCTGAGCTCGAGACACTGCCAAGCGGCGGAAGAGGGTTGATCCAAGAGGGGGAAAAAGACGCTTAAGCAAAACCCGTGTAAAGAGCACATCTTCCGCGATCCCCAGGAAGGTGGCCTCAGGCAGCTGTGGGCTTGGGGTGGTACAGTGTGTCTGAGGGCCAGGTCCCCTCCCTAAGCCCGTCAGCCCATCCACAAGACGGGCCTCACCTCCGGATGTTTAAGGATGGATTCAGGGTGCTGGGAGACAGAGTCATGGAAGGTGCCAGGAATCTGGTGGAGAAGAGCAGGTGCCCTCTCCTTCCCTCTGGGACTTATATTTGGGCGGGGGAACCCCTGCAGCTTTATTACCTTTTTTTCCCCAAATGGGATGTTTATTGTTGTTGGGGAGGGTTTTTGTTTTGTTTTGTTCTCTTTGAAAAAATGGCCTATAGTACTCCTATCCTCTCACCCACATCTCCCCAGGCAGGAATTCAAACCAGGAAGCGGGGCAGACTGGGGAGAGAAAGGGGCTTGGGTGGGCTGCCCTGGAGTGGGTTCTGGAAACTGCTAGGTCACACACAGTCGTCTTGCTGGTGAGTCAGGACTTGGTTCCTGGCCTTTCCTCCTTCCACCCTGACCTCAGACTTGTCTGGCTAGCCCCGCACAGAGAAGGACACGGGGCAGCTAGGGGGCACCTGATCCCGCTGTGGACTGACAGACGGGCGTCCATAGCGGGCAGCCGGGAAGGCGGGCATTTTCATCCCGCTGGATGAGGCTGGATTTGAACTCCGTGCCAGGGCTGTTCTCTAGACCGAGATAAAATAAGCCCCAGGACCTCCTGCAGCCCCGAGGAAGGGGCACACCGGGGTACAAATGCAGGTGACAGAGGACGGGCCGGGCCATCCTGTTTCCACCTCTATGTGCCAGCGCCACTCACCCTCCACTGCATGTCCCCTAGGCCAGGGCTGGCTCGCTCCCACACGAACCCCCTCCACTCCTGGGAGACCAGAGGGGCGGGAGAGGAAGGGGTAGAAATGCCAGAAAGTGCCCCCTCTGCTCTCCGCCACCTTCCCCTGCCAGCCCCGCGCAGGGCAGACAGACACACACCCTCCCGAGGAAGAGGGAAGGGCACGCCCAGGAGGCTGGCAGCACAGAGCACCTCGGGTGGGTGTTTCGGGGAGACCTCTCCCCCACCGGCCACGGCGGACAGGACGGAGGAAGGTTGGAGGGGGGACAGGAGCGACGAGCGACGCCCCTGAATATCAGGGACCCGCTTCTCCTCTGCCCGCAGCGCGCCTGCCGCCGCCGGCTACACGTGCGTCTGCATGCGCTGCTGGAAGCGCTGGCCGTAGTCCGAGTGCTGCGACGTGTAGGAGAACCGCGTGGCCGTGGCGTACTTGCCGATGGGGTCGTAGGCCTCGAAGGGGGTCCGCTCCAGGCCGGAGGGGGGCGCCTGGGGGTAGCCCAGCCGGTAGGTGGGGTAGCCCGTGGCCCCGGGGAAGGGGTGGGCGCCGAACTTGTCGTAGTTGTCGTAGGACAGCTGGCTGGCCGTGTCGGCGCCCGCGGGCGTGGCGGGGCCGGCGGCCGCGGGCTCGGGGTAGTCGGCGGCGGGCGCCCGGCTGTAGGTGTTGAGCTGCGCGTAGCCGCTGGAGTGCGAGAGGCGCGAGGAGGGGCGGCCGTCGAAGCGGGCGGGGCCGGGCGCGCGGTAGTCGGTGTAGAGCACGGCGCGGGAGGACGGCCGGTCCTCGTGGGCGCGCACGTTGTAGTAGCCATTGGTGGGGTCCTGGGCAGTGAGAGGCGGATGGAGGCGCTCCCCCTGCGGGCGGGGTGTCCCACCTCGCCGTGGCCCTCGGGGCTTCCTAGGCTCGCCGCTGTGTCCCCGGCAAATACCTCCAGCCTCCTTGGCTCCTTCAGGAGACGTCCTGGCCCTCCCTTCCTGCCCTTCCCCAGCCTCAGTCCCGGGACCCTCCGCCCCCAACTGCCCCTGCCCCCAGCCCTTTCCCCTGCCCCTTCCCACCTTCATTTCATACTCCTCCCGGGTGTCGATGGTGTCACAGCGCAGGTCCTGCTTCAAGTCCACGTCGTCCTTGAAGGACTGCAGAGCATCGGGAGTGGCCTTAGGAGTCCTGCTCTTACCCGCCACGCACCCCTCCCACGCCCAGAGGCCAGCTTAGTGGGAAAGGCCGGGTCCTGAGGCTGTACCCCCTCCCAGTGAGGACCTGAGATGTGGTGGGAAGAAGCCAGGGACCTGGCCCTCGCACAGCTCTGTCACCAACACACAACGTGACCAGGGCTAGGTCATGGCCCCCCTCAGGGACCCAGCGATGAGGCAGTTGGATGTGAAAACTTCTAGGGGTTTCCAATTCTGACATTGCAGGGAAGGATGGGACAAAGGAAGTCTAGGGGGCCCGCCTGCCTATCCTCTGCCGGCAGGAAATCCGCCTGGAGGGTGTGTGAGCATGTGTGCATGTGTGAACATGTGTGCATATGCGAATGAGTGGATCAAGGCCAGCTGACCGAAGGAGGAGCGAGGGACAGTGGTTATTAGAGAACTAAGGGGGTGCCAGTCCCCGGAGAGTGGGGAGGGAGTGGGCCAGGGCAGGACAGGCCCTTACTGAATAGATGGCTTTCATGACGCGGGTCGCTGTGGAGACACTGGCGGTGTCGTCCTCCCGGTCAGCATGCATGGTGAGTGGCTCCCGGTTCACCGTCTCCACCTTGATGTCCAGTTTCCGTAGGGTCACGTCCTTGCGACCTGGGGCAGAGGAGAGGTCACTGCCAGCCTCGCAGGGCTGATTTCTGGACCTGCCTTAACTGGGGAGTGCAACTGCCACACCCGGGGCCCCTCGGAGCAAGGCCCGGAGCTGGAGGTCTGGGGTGGGTGGGGAGGGCGGAGGCCACGGGCCATACTCACTGCCTTTGCGCCGCCGGTAGAGGAAGAACACCAGAGCGATGAAGGAGAAGGTGAGCAGGATGCCCGCCCCGATGGTGGCTCCAGCGATGATGCCCACAGGCAGCACCTCTTCAGATGAGAAAGGAAAGGAGGTGAGGACGGAGCCTGACCTCCCGGGGCTCTGAGCTCAGTGCTGGCTGAGGACCAGGCTGGCCACAGGCTGCAGGCTCCTCGGGACTGTGCTCGGGGTGCTTTATGTCAAGGAGGGATTTTAGAGGAAGGTCTGCATTGTGTTTGGGTTTGGGCCAGAGCTTAAGCCTGATCAGAGTGGAGGGTGTGGTGATACCTTATCCTAGATGCTGGGGCATTCCCCTGACCCTGAACTTGGTAGTCCGTCTGTCCTTCTCCTGTCCCACCCTCCTATGAGCCTTGGTCTCTCCCTCCTGGCTGGGCTGTGTGAGGTCAGCTGCCTCCAAACTCTCCCATCTGCCACTTGAGTTCCAACCTCCTTTATCACCTCAGCATCGTGAAGGGCCCCTTTGCACCCACCCACCAGAATCCCAACAGCCCACCTTGGTTCCCTTCCCCCCAGAGCTGAGAAGTACCTGGGACTCCGACTCCAGCTTTCTCTCCCCTCCCAGAAGTCCCCTCAAGACCCCTGCCCTGCAGAGCCTGCCTGCAGAACTCTGCCTTACTCTCTCCCCTCTTCTACTACCTCCTTACTGGCACCTTTAGCTAAGAACTGATGAACCCCCAGTTATTCCCATCTCCCATGTCAAATGGCTAGTTATGTGTGTGTGTGTGTGTAAAATAATAAGAGTCATATGCTAATTAGACCAGACTAATTTCTGGACAAAGCTTTGGCAGCGGGGGCTGAGGCAGAGGCCTGCACTGGGCCAAGCCCCTTGCACAAATTTCATGCATTGGGCCTGTAGTATATATATATAAAAGCCTTTTCCCTCTTCAGATGTGAAAACTGCCAAGAAAAGCCAAAGGTAATGCCTGTTGTTATTATACTAGAAGTGCCTCAGGGAAGGGAATGTGTCCCCCAACACAATAAGGATCCTTGAAGAGGTGGGGAATCCGAACCCCTGGCATCTGATAAGGCCCAGGAATGGGCATTTTAAAGAAAGTCCCTAGGTATGTATTTTATGAATACTCTCAGGTAACCCTCACACCCACCCAGTGAGGCAGGCATTCACTTTCACAGACCACTTGCCATTTCTCCAGCTGAAATCATTTGATGCCACTGGGTAACTCCTCCACTAACGTGCCTGAGGGCAGGGGCCACATGCACATTGGTCCCTGCGCCCCTAGCACAGAGCCTGGCATATAACAGACGCACAGCAAACGTCTCAAAAGTAAGTGGCTTTCCCCTGCTGAGCAATAAGCCAGGTTCCAGTGGGGAGGCCCACACCAGTGATCCCCCTCTGAGCACAGCCCGGGAGGGAGGAGGGAGCAGGACCCCCGGGCTGTCCTGTGCCCCGGCCACCAGCAGCGCTGCTGTCACCTCGCTCCTCCAGCTGGATGATGGCGGTGCCCGGCCCGAAGCTGTTCCAGGCGGTGCAGTTATAGTGGGTCTGAAAGTCGGCCTCCATGACGTTGTTGATGGTGAGTGTGGACAGCACCCCGCTGCCGGAGTTGGTCCTCTCCACTGTGTAGCGTTCCAGAGTCCCCACCTCCAGGAAGTTCTCCTTCCATGCCCACGCCTGTGGTGGGGAGGGCAGAGGAGTAAGAGAGGGGCAGGAGGTAAGAACACTCACTCCTCCTCAAGGCCTGTGCCCTATGTGCCACTCGGCCCAGCCCAACACACCCTGCAACAAGCCCAAGTTCCTCTCACACCCACTGCCTCAGACCTTGGCGTTGACCCCTTAGTCTAGGAGAAGCAGTGGCTCCCACACATGACTGAGACATATGCCAGAGACATTCAGACGTATCTAGGGACATTCTTTAAAACGCCCATTCCTGGGACTTATCTCCTAAATAGGTAATCTCCCCACCCCCCCGATTTTTTTTAATCCTCACCCAGGAATATGTTCATTGATTTTTAGAGAGGGAGGGAGAGAGAAAGAAACATGGGTGTGAGAGAGGAACTTCGATCGGTTGCCTCTCATGCGTCCCTACCAGGGATCAAACCCGTAAAGTCTCGGTGTGCGGGCCAATGCTCCACCCAACTGAGCCACCAGCAAGGGCGGGACCTGGGTTTTGTAAGGGTCCCATGTGATGTATGTGATGTGAGTGCACCATTTGGGAACCCCTGATGTTCTAGAAAAAGCCCGGGGGGTGGGGGGGGTGGGCAGGATCAAAAACATATGGCCTCCTTCCCTCTCCGGCTGTTCCCTCACCTGTGAAGTGAGAGGACCAGACTGGACAACAAGGTTCCTTCCACATAAGCCAGTCTTCAATCCCGCCCTAACCAGACCAGCTGCACGCAAACCTGCCGCTGCCTCGGAAGACCCAGCCACAGACGCTCATAATGGCAAAGAGCTCCCAGGGGAGAGGGGGTCCCAGGTCTTTCACCCCCGAGCTCCGGGAGGGCCGCCCCT
>PVJN01005907.1:15976-78745 GCA_004026805.1 Lasiurus borealis | reverse complement strand
GCTAAGGCCCGGGATACATTTGCAGGTTATTTATTTTTTTTCCTTAAAGTAGCAGTATAATGTAATCTGAATCCGGTAGAATTCACAGACTTCCATTTCTCCCCCGAAGAAAGCGCATTTACTCCTTCCTAATATCACCCTGCTTATTGCTTCCTGATGCATTTGTTTTAGGGGGGGAAGGAGAGTCTTTTATCGCCATTACTCACCAGGCCAGATGAGTTGGGAAGGAGGCTTTTATGGCCTACTTGAACTTAATGGATTCCAGCGGCACAGTGAAATAGAGCGCGCACCGCGGCGTTTACACCGGCATTAAGTCGGGAGGCGCGCCGGGCCCCTCTGATGGCGGTACTTGCCGGGGTAAAGTATGATCCTGTCCGGCCCGTTACTGGCCGCGCCCGGATAAAAACCCAGCTCCTCACACTCATAAAGTCTCCCGGCGTGGACATGCGTGTCTCGTGTCAGACTGATCACGGGGGCTCTGCAGTCCCTCCTGGACAACCTTTAGCTCCCCTCCAAACCTGGCGATGCTGGGTTGGCCTGCCTACTGCTCCGAGCGCCTCCAGTGGCCGTCTCAGCACACTCTTCCTCTGCTGGCATTTGAGCCAAGTGACTGTGAGATTGTCAACTGTCTCCCCGTGTCCCTCCCCACCCATTTTCTAAACATCAATTAAAAATAAAAATGAGCCCAAACTGGTTTGGCTCAGTGGATCGAGTGTCTGTCTGTGGACTGAAGGGTCCCGGGTTTGATTCTGGTCAAGGGCATGCATCTTGGTTGTGGGCACATTCCCAGTTAGGGGCGTGCAGGAAGCAGCTGATCAATGTCTCTCTCTCATCGATGTCTCTAACTCTCTATTCCTCTCCCTTCCTCTCTGTGAAAAATCAATAAAATATACTTTAAAATATATGTATAAATGAGTGAATGCAGAATGAAGGAGCGAATAAGTGGGTTCTCAAAGACATCTATCACGTCAAGTCTTCTTGCATGTGGGTTAAATCTAGTAGCCACAACCTCTTTCAAAATTCATACGTTAATAAGAACAACATTATCTGTTACGCAATTTCTTATTTTCCCGATAGAAACATTTCTTTCACCAACTCTCCTCCCTCCCACCCCGAATGCTAACACCGGCCCTGAGAAGGCGGGGGGCAGGCAGGTGGAGACGCTTTCGCAAACGTAGGGGTGTTTGCCTTTTGCTGGCCTGGCCCCTCCAATTCTACTCCCCTGTTCCCCCGAGGATGGGTGACCTCCCGGCAGCGGCCATCGCCTCGCTCCAGTAATGCACTTGCACTTGGGTTGGGACCCTTCTCCCCCGAGAGTCACTAGCCCCGCAGTCAGTCCTCCTGGACGTTTTAATGAGGTTTGACCTTCTCTTTTATGCGCTGCGCCGCGCTTTGCCGTAGCGCTGCCAGGGGCGGTTCAATAACAGGTGAGCCGCCTCCCGGGGCGGCTGTATTTCAGTGGCGGCGGAAGGGATCTCCGGATGGCAGGCCGTTAAATCTCCAAAAAGCCCCGTGATCTTTCCTAATGGAAGCCCGTGCCTCCGGCCAAGAGGGCTCTCCCTGCCCCTTTTTATGGACCCCTGTGCCCCCGTGTTCCGGGCAGCTTGGCTGAAATACGGAAATAGGCCACCTCACCCCACCCTCCCCGCCCCACGCTCCTGCGTGGCCATCAAACATGGAAATACAGAAGTTGTCAACGTAAAATACTCTCGTCGTGGGCTCTGCAACCTTTCCCAGGAACTTGGAAATTTAGTGCTTCCAAATGGACCTCGGGGGGATTGTGAGGCTGTGAGTTCAGCGCCTGGAAATATATTCGCAGCTGGCAGTGTTCTTGAGGTCTCCCTCTCATTTGTTTCTTCGACATCCACGGCCAGGCCAAGGACTTTCATTGTACGTTAGCAGATGGATAGTTTTTATCCAAACCCCTTTTTCTAAATCAGAATCGGATCCGATTTCCTACCGCCCTCAGAAACCGACCCACCTAATGTCACCAGCACCTCAAGGAAGCGTGTGCCGAGTCGGTGGCATTTTATACTGGCATTCGTGGTGCTCTTGTGCTCGCTTATTTGATATTCATGAAAAACGAACTATGTGTCTGCAATGGAATCAGTTGGCTAATTAGAAAAAGGAGCTCTGAGTTTACCTTGGAATGACCACACTTTCTGTGCTGTTGAATTGTCTTTCTAATTGCTCCATTCCTGGAATGTGTATATTATGTTATATTAGAGGCCCGGTGCACGAAATCTGTGCATGGATAGGGTCCCTAGGCTTGGCGGGTGATCAGAGCCGACCTCTGGGGTGACCGGAGGGGTGATCAGAGGGCCCTGCTGGCACCCACTTTGGCTGGCCTGGGGCCTGCGGGCTGGGGGCAGCTCCTACATAGAACCTGGTGGTCAGTGTGCTGCATAGCGACCGGTTGTTCCACCCGTCATTCTGCTATTCAGTTGATTTGCATATTAGGCTTTTATTATAGAGGATGTTTGATAAGGACTTCAGTCCCTAGAAACAATTCTAGGACTGCCAGTTGATCCTCTGGCTTGTAAGCTACCATTCTGGGCCTCAGGATAGCTTAAAGCCTTTCCGATTTTGAAAAGTCGCCTTTGGTTTCTGGATGGCACATCTCCTCACTGTGCCCTGGGTTAGCCCTTTACCATCTTACAGCTCAAGCACTGGAGGCTCTGCGCCTTCTCCTGTTCGAGTCCCGGGAACTCCGTGGAAGGGCTGCAGGGCAGCTTAGGTCTGTGGGAGCATCATGTAACTTACAGGACCCTAAAGGGATGGAGAAAAGACATATCATTTCATATGATAAAAACAGACAAGTCTAATTTAATGCAATTCTACTTACATCATAAAAAAATACATATTCTACTGATTTCATATAATTCTACTTATCTAAGGTAGGTTTCACATCATTCTACTGATATGAAAACCAGGTAAATTATCCCTGTCATTCAGTACCTGTATGTATTTGCCAAATTTACAGCAGAGATGATGAATTGTTTACATATATCAACTAATATTGAAATGGATGTAGATATCATCTTAAGTAATTTTTTTAACTTTTTAAAATATGTCAAGCAGACAGACGGTTGCTAGAGGGGGGGAGGGGTCAGGGGGCTCATTGAAAAGGGGGAAGGGATTGAGAAATATACATCGGCAGTTACAGTCACAGGGGTATAAAGTACAGCAGAGGGGGTGCAGTCAATCATACTGCAATAAGCATCATTTTATGTCTTTAAAAATGAAGCATCGCTTACTCTAACAATGATCTACAGCGAGTTTAAATGTGTTCTTTCAAGGACAATCTTTCCATGTTTATGGGGGAGTTTGAAGCATGTGACAGGCACAGTATGTTACAGCTGGGCCACTCGGGTATTGATCCGGACACACGGAGCGATGATGTGTTGTGGAAGTAAATATTTTCAATGCTTTTGTGTTCATGAAAGCCCAACCAAACCTGCTCCCCTCCTTGGAGAGAGTTGAACTGAGAATTCATGAACTGCCTTTGTCCGCCAAGGTCTCTCTATATATCTCTTGCCTCTCTAATTGCAGACAAAAGGTTTTGGGTTATATTTCTTCACTCTGAAAATCAATAATGATAAAAGTAACTAATAACCAAGAAGCCTGGAAATATATAGCTGCTGCTTGACAGGAACTATTTTCAACCGGCCTACACATCTTAATACTCCCGAATGTGCTTGAAAATTTTGTGTGCGTGACCCTAGAACAGTGGTTCTCAACCTTCCTAAGGCCGCGACCCTTGCATATAGTTCCTCATGTGGTGGTGACCCCCAACCATGAAATTTTGCTACTGTGATGCATCGTAATGTAAATATCTGCATTTTCCCATGGTCTTAGGCGACCCCTGTGAAAGGGTTGTTCGACCCCCAAAGGGGTCACGACCCACAGGTTGAGAACCGCTGCCCTAGAACATAAACTTGCTTATACATTTACACATAAAGCAGAAGGGGACGACCTTACAAAAGTGTAACTGACTTCCAGGAAGCCCCAAAGGGTTGTTGGTCAAGGCACCAAAATCTAGGCATGTCTTGGTGGGAGAGAGGCCAAGAGGTTGGGAACATACGTTGTAAGGACATGAGTCACTCATCTGATGAAAATAGAGGAATGTGCGAAAATGCAGGCAAATCATCCGTGGGATCTAGATTCACATAGGGCTCCACACAACGGAGACATGAAGTGTGTATTTCATGGCCTCAGAGCTCGGTTTCCTAACACCATTTGTGGGAAGTGAAGATGAGTCCTTTGGTTGATTTATTTATTTTTAATTTTAATAAATCTTTATTGTTCAGATTATTACAATTGTTCCTCCTTTTTCCCCCCTTATCTCCCCTCCACCTGGTTCCCACCCTATCCTCTGCCCTTACCTCCTCCCCATTACCCTCATCCATAGGTGTATGATTTTGTCCAGACTCTCCCTGCACCCCCCTCACCTCTTTCCCCTTGAGATTGTCAGTCCACTCCCTTTCTGTGCCCCTGAATCTATTATATTCACCAATTTTTTCTCTTCACCAGATTTCCAATTCACTTTATTTTCATATTCACTTGTTGATAGATATGTATTTGTTGTTCATAATTTTTACCTTTACCGTTTTCTTCTTCCTCTTCTTAAATAATACCTTTCAGCATTTCATATAATACTGGTTTGGTGGTGATGAACTCCTTCAGTTTTTTCTTATCTGTGAAGCTCTTTATCAATTCTGAATGATAGCTTTGCTGGGTAGAGTAATCTTGGTTGTAGGTTCTCGTGTCCTTTGATTTAGGCCTAACCTCCCAGCAATAATGTTACCAGGTTCTGTGAAACAAACATCTGCTCTTACTGCCTAATCTTTGGAACTTTCAACAAGTCAGGTGGAGATTTGTTGACAGCTGTGTGTTGACTTGTCTGAGCAAATTCCTAATGACGGTGACAGCTTAAGGGTTTGGTTAGACACATGTCAACCAAACGCTGTGAGGACATGCTAACTCTTCAGGATGATACCACCAAGTCTTCAGACCATGAAGTTTTTGTTCAATAAAGGAGTGTTGGCTATTCCTGTACAAAAGCCTTCTTACGCTTTCTGATCTCCAGTATGCCTCTCTCTCCAGCTTCCAGACCCAACACCGATTGTCTCAGGGGTAGCAGAGGGAAGCCACACAGGAGACCCAGAGCATCGCTTAAGCGAATCCATGACCTCCCTTCCGCCTCCGCCCTCCCTGCCTTCCTTCCAGCCTTTTCTCTCCATCTCCTCACAATCTCCCAGGAGCAGAGACAGTATCCCGTGGCTGCCTAAACCGCTGAAAGGAAATGCTAATTCTTAAATACAAATGAGCTGGGATATTTCTCAAAACCTCAGAAGGGATTCAACTCCTTAAGGTTTTCATTCTCAATTAAGATGGTTTTGTACCCTCGCCAATCTCATCTTCAAAGCATATTTGTAACAGATGGATAATTATTTTTTTTTATTGTGTGGTGATTCCATTTCCACTATAGAAAGTCAGCGTCCGCTGAGGCCAGCTCCCATTTTAATTGGTTATGGAGGTAATAAATTATTTATTAATGAGGAATAACACAGCTTCCCACAAAGCCCGCTGATAACATATTCCTTCTGGGATTATGGTATTTTAGGTTTTTTCACGGGCGGATTCTGAGCTGAGGAAGGCAAGGCTTTGAAAGATTCAGAGCCAACAGAATAAAAGCGAGGGTGATGAGGCATAACTCCGCTTCTTTGTGGAGACAGGCCTGGAGCAAAGAACCGTTATCCAGTCCCGGGGCTCGAAGGGTGCAGGGAGATCGGGCTGGGTGGAGGGCACCTCACTGTGGGTTGTTAGTCTCCCTGACTCTCAAAGCACAGTATTACCCAATGCTCTTTCTTAAATATGTTTTTATTTTAAATAATTCTTTATTGTGAAAAGGATTACATAAGTCCCCTTTCTCCTTCTCACCCTCCCCCAACTTCCCCTTCCCTCCCCTGCCCAGGCCTTCAGCACCCTATTGTCTGGGTCCATGGATTATGCATACATGCATTCAAGGTCCTTGGCTCATTACCTCCCACCCACCCACCCACCCTCCCCACCTTGCCTCTGAGATTCCCCACTCTGTCCCAGGCTCTCATGTCTCTGAATCCACTCCGTTCATCAGTTTATGTTGTTATTTAGATTCCACAATTGAGTGCAACCATGCGATGCTTGTCTTTCTCTGAGCGACTTATTTCACTTAGCATCACACTCTCCAGGTCTCTCCCTGCTGTCACCAAGAGCAAGAGATTGGTCTTTATTGGTTTTAGAGGAAGAAAGTAAGGGAGAGGGAGAAGGAAACATGGATCGGCTGCCTCCTGTGTGCCCCCTCCTGGGGGTCTAATTGAGCTAGTGCCCTGATCTGGAATGGAACTTGGACCTCTGGATACAAGAGATGATGCTCAAGCCACTCAGCCATGCTGGCCAGGGCCAAGGGTTTTTGAGGAGGAAATGCAGAAAAAAGGCACTTCCCCCCAAAAGAAATAGAAAGACCCAAGTTAAGTTGGCATCCCAGAGGATGATATTTTAGTATGATCTTATTTTGGCTACATTGGAAATAATCACTGCGAACAGCAGGGGGCCATGTGGCTGGGATGAGACTGAAGAGTCGAGCTGGTGCACTAAGACTTCGGGACTTGCTCCAGACCTCTGAAAGCCCTCCTGTGTCTTTAAACTTAATCTTCCCTTTAGAAAAAGAACTCGGACCGTGAGGAGGAGGGGCTGGTTAGAGAAGCACATAGAGAGGGGATGGGCCAGCTGAAAAGTGGGGACAGTAATCCTGAGTGAGAGGTGCCGACAGCCTCAGGCTGAGAAGGAGGAGGATTCGGGGGTGTTTTACAGTCTGTGGTTTGGGAAACAATTTGATCCGAGGCTGGAAAGTGGGGGATTTTTACAATTTAATATGGTCTCAACTTGATTTTTTTCATGTTGATCTTGGCTATGATGGATGTTTGCCTCGGATCACAACATGGGAGGGAAAGCCAGAACTCCAGTCCAGGTTTTCTCAGCTGGTTTCCATCGTGAAGACTCAACTGGGCTATGGAAGCTGGCGAATAATTTTGAAAATAATTTTTATCGTCTGCAGAGGGAGAGAAAGGGAGAGGAGACGCAGAAACATCAATGAGAGAGAATCACCCCTTGGCTGCCCCCTGCACGCCCCTCCCCTCCTGAGAATGAGCCTACAACTGAGGCACGAGAATCAACCCATGGCCTCTTGGTTCCTGGGTGGACGCTGAGCCACACCAGCGGGGCGCAAGCAGATAATCTCATTTTGATTATCGAACTGTAGCTGCGGCTTCAGTCCACTAATGGCTAAAGATTTCTCTCCGTCTCCCAATAAGAGCTGTCATTACGGGCCTGCGGTAAGAGGGCAGCGAGGCTCTTGTGCTTCAGTTTGGTGCGTCCGGGGACGTTTCGCCTCGTGCTCTTTATGTCTAAGGCCCCGTGCATCGGGAGCACTCGCCGGAGCCCATTAGGCCTGGTGGGAGAGGGGGGCACAGCGCTCAGGTCTCGGCAAAGGAGGTTTCTTTGATTCTGAAAGATGGCCGAGTGCGCTTCCAGTGTCCCCGTCCATTAGCGGACTCTGAGCCTCTGGGACGGCTCCGACGTTGTTTACATCTTGTAGCTAAGGGCCACGCTTTGTGCTCAGCTTCTGGTCACTGATGTCCCCAACAGAAAAGGGCAGGGAGGGAGGAAACGAGAAAAGAGAGAATGCAGGACGCTGGGGAGAAGGAACCGAAGGGGGTCAAACCGGTATTGCTCAGTGGATGGAGCATCGGCCTGCGGACTGAAGGGTCCCAGATTCGATTCCAGTCAAGGGCATGTACCTTGGCTGTGGGCACATCTCCAGTGTGGGGCGTGCAGGAGGCAGCTGATCGATGTCTCTCTCTCTCACCAATGTTTCTGACTCTCCCTTTTCCTTCCTCTCTGTAAAAAATCAATACAGTGGTACCTCGAGATACGAGTTTAATTCATTCCGTAACCTTGAGGCGTGGGAAACTATGAGACGCTCGAGTCTCGGTAAACTGGTGGGTCGTGTGCAGCCGGCTGATCTGCGCGATGACTCCTATCTCAAATGTTGTTCGTATTTCAAAGCAAAATCGCTCACTTGATGGCTCGTATCTCAAAAATCTCATATGTTAGGGCACTCGTATCTCGAGGTACCACTGTGTGTATATATATATATATATATATGAGCTAGGTGGGCTTGTACTTTGGACCAATCAGCATCAGTGTTGATGAATGTGCAGTACCATCCAAGGCCCATAGAGACATATTAGAAATGTAATTTCATTGACTCATGATATGGTTGAATCTGCCTATATTAGTGTGTTTCTTTTTCTTCCTCTCTGACCTTCCATCTTTTCCCTTCCTACCCCTCCTGCCCCGTTCCGAAGTGTGGGAACCACAGGCTAAGACATCAGCCATCCGCCCAGGACGCAAATAGGTTTCTTCTCCTTGGTACCACCCTGGGCCTGCAAGCCAGCACGGGTGGCTTCCCTTGTGCCCAGCATTTTGATATGCGAGCCTTTACCTGCATCTCGCGTGGTACCCGCTGGACAGGCCACTTTGCAACAATAGAAGATTCTGGAAGGATTGTCAGCCTGCAGAACACTACGCGTTTGTGCAATTTAAAAAAAAATTCAGCGTCTCTTTAAAAAAATACCAACTGGATTCATGTTCATCAGTCATCGCGGCTGAAGACGAATGTTTGCTTCACACAAGAAAAGTCATTAAAACTGACAAATTAATTGCCCAGAACTGGAATTCATATTGTGCCCCAGCTGGCGGGATAAACACAGTGTTTTCAATCAATTTCTTAGGAAAACATCTGCGTGGTGGTGCGCGCTGCTAACCGAGTGTGTTGATTTGGGCGAGGGTAGACCAGCCAGCCACACCGCGTGCTACTGGCGAGGGAGAGGGGAAGGGTGACCCGCAACCAGGCGGGCCCAGCACCCAGTGCGGAGCTGCTAAGTTCGCATCCCTGGCTCCCGCCACACGATTAGTCGCTGCGTGTTTTCCTGGCGGCAATTAGCGGCAGGCAGGCGCGCTAATGAAATAAAGTTGCGATTCCCTCGGGGGCCATCTATAATGAACGTCGCACGACAACGCGGGCCTCCAACTGCGCACGTTAAGAACTGATTAATAACGAAGCCATTAAGTCACATATTAGGTTACATATTGTGCCAGTGTAAGGGATACTGCTAATTAAGTAATCATCATCACTCACACGTGCCACATCTAATTAACTCTCTCCCTCTCTTAAGTGTTCGCTTCCGCATCTCATTGGCCATCTCCGGCGATGTGGTTTCGCAGTGAAGGCGGTTGCTGTGGTAACACTCGGAGGGTTCAGAGAAAGTGGCTTTGCACCTCAATTCCTTGGGGCCACCCCAAGTCTATTCTTGAGGGACTGAACGAGCATGAGCACAGGGTGCAGGGTTTTCAAATGCTTCTGTGCAGATTCAGTTGGGAAAACAGCTTTAAAACTTCTGAAGAGGTTGAGCACTGGGGTCTTCATGCTCCAGAGCTGTGGTTCTCAACCTTCCTAAGGCCGCGACCCTTGCATACAGTTCCTCATGGGGCGGTGACCCCCAACCATGAAATTTTGCTACTGTGATGCATCGTGATGTAAATATCTGCATTTTCCCATGGCCTTAGGCGACCCCTGTGAAAGGGTCATTCGACCCCCAAAGGGGTCGCAACACACAGATTGAGAACCGCTGCCTTAGAGGTTCTTGATATTGGGAGGGAAGGGAGGTTCACTGGGGCTTGCTTCAGTGTCTGTCTCCGAGAAAACGGTACCTTCAAACTAGTTCCACCTTGACAGGTGAATTTGAGCATCTGTCCCCGTTCAAGCTCATTTAAAGTGTCTCGTCACCAAACAGTAGCTTCTCTACCTGATGTTGAACCGTCTCAAAAGTCCGTGTGACTAGTTCTTTAACTTAGCGGTTGGCTCATATTTTACAATGAGTGACATAGTCCAGTACGCTCTTCGCCAGGAACCTGAACAACAGATTTCATTGTTGTTGACACTCTCAAATCAATTACAGCGGTACCTCGAGATACGAGTGCCCTAACATACGAGATTTTTGAGATACGAGCCGTCAAGTGAGCTATTTTTGCTTTGAAATATGAGCAACATTTGAGATAGGAGTCATCACACGGATCGGCCGGCTGCACACGACCCACCAGTTTACCATGACTCATAGTTTCCCACGCCTCAAGGTGATGGAACGAATTAAACTCGTATCTCGAGGTACCACTGTACAAGGAAAAACGAATCGTGTGGTTGGCTGGTGATGGTGTTTCTTCTCATCCCTGTACCTCTGCATGGCGTTGCCTGGGATTTTACCGCCCATGTACCAACAGTTCAGTTCTAATAACCACACGAGGCATCGGATATACACTGTGTTCAGAGTGCTGTGCGATGTCTTCACACAGATGGTTATAACTCACGCTTACCCCAGTGAAACAGGTCTAAACCTCCTCAGTTTGCAGGCAAGAAAACAGGGAATGAGATGTTTAATAACGTTTCCAGTTCAAAGACTAGCGGACAGCAAAGCCAGCGCATGTCTGCAGACCATCCAGCACCAAAGGGGACATTGTCAGCTACTCAAGTGTCACCTCACTGGTTCATCCATCACTTCGGGTCTTAAAGGACCTGCTGCTATTGATTTCCTACTTATTGACAATAGTGAAGATTCTCCTAAACTATAGCTTTTCCTGAGAATTTTGTTTGTTTGTTTTTAACACCTTCAGACCCTCGAAAAGGGCTCAACTACGTAGACTTTAATTGTAAAAATGGTGCTCATATCCCTGAGGGGAGAGAGTCAAGGCAAAAAAAAAAAAAGAACACAGAGGAAGGAAATTGAAGCAAAGCCTATTTTATCTCTCGTACGTGGGATATTTGCCACATTATCTGAGGAGTCTCTGCATTTCTTTACCATAATAAGGCAATTTGCATTAAATCATATCATTTGTGCCAAAAAATACAGTCACAGACAAAAGTAGCGCGAAATAAGTATCTGAAAGTGTGGCTTGCTATTTATACTTTTGTATTTTATTTGCATGCGATTTCCAGCGAGGAAATTAATATTTATCATTTTATTTTTACCTCGATATGGAAAGCATTCAGTTGATCCTCGAGTCATATTCATTTTAGCATGAAATGAATATTAAAATACGGCTTTTTCAATAATGCCTTCAAGATGGGAAGTCTTCACTTCTTCAAGTGAAAAGTGTAACAGGAAAAATGTCCCTTCGCCTATTGCCGTTGCCTCTGCAGACTTATTTTTTTTTTAATTTTTCTTCATACATAAAAATGTGCAAGAAGTCAAGAGAAATCTGGGCCTGTGGTGAGCATCGGAGCCTGGACTTGAACATGGGTACTGAAATGTTTAGGATGTCGGCGGTAATGAGGCAAAGTCAAAGTCATTAGGTGCAAATGGAGGGAATCACAGAACTGCTCATTACTGCGGTGCTACCTCCCACCCAGAGAGCAGACCCTCAGGTCTGCTTTACATTTATTTTCTATTTATATGTGGTTTATGAAACGCTGATTTCTGATTGCCCCATTTCCAGGAGATATACATATTCAGATGCATAATTATCGCGTTTAAGAAAAACTCGGCGAACTCTATAGAAACGCAAGGGCACTTTTAACTGGGTCCTGGTACTAATTCCAAAGTGAATATGACAATGGTGGCCTGGTGGGTGTCCCGTCCTGCAACTCGGTCCTGCCAGGGAAGAGCCTCAGATTCCGCAGGTGCAGGGTTCAAGGTTCCCCCTCCCTCAGAAACCAGTCTCAAGGCCACGTTGTTACCTGTGCTTCTGGTCAACCGGCTGCAGTAGGTGGGATGTCCCAGGACCTCCGCGTTGGGCTCTGCACACCTGTCACAAGGCCAGGCTGCCTGTCACCTGGCCTGTCCATCAGAGGCTCCCAAACCCTGGCCTCAGCTTCCACTAATTCTGAGAGCCTGAGAGAGACTTTGCCCACTCGATCCATGGCTTCTTAGAAAAGGCTGAGGCAAGCTGCCTGCTCGCTCTTCGATTGGGTAGCAGAGAGAAAAGCCACCTGCTTTTTGAGGTGTTGGCTGGAGATGATGCCATTTTGCAATGTATTAACTGGCTGCTAATTGCTGGGCTGTTTGTTGAACTGTTTGTCTCCGTTTCCCCAATCCACTTGCTGGGATTGTTCTTAGCTTCCTCCTCACCCGCCTCAGCACCTACGATGTGCGCTAGGTGTCAAGCAACGCTGGGTTGTGTAGACCTCGTATGAAAAGCAGAATATAAAATACTCCATGAATTCATTTTCATATTGATTACATACTAAAATGATAGTATGTTGGCCAAATCGTTAGAAATATGTTATCGTTAACGTAATTTTACTGGTTCTTTTTGCTTGTCGTAATTTGCTAAGAATGTAAAAGTCTGCAGGTAGCTATTTAATACAGTTCCTCCTCGTGTTATGGTGAATCGTAATGTAAATATCTGTGTTTTCTGATGGTCTTAGGCAACCCTGCTAGTGGTTTTCAACCTGTGGGTCACTGCTGTAGAACCTAAGACCATCAGAAAATAGGTCTCGACCCACAGGTTGAGAACCGCTGGTATAGTGGGTTGGAATGTTTGAAATCCGTGTAGTCACGGAGTTACGGTCAGGTGAGTTTCAAAGAAGAATGGAGAATTAGTAGAAGACATGTTAAATGCAATGTCTTCTAAATGACACCCGCCGTGTGAAGTCTACCTGAGGGTTGGACCCAGGGGAACTATCCGAGAGAGAGAGATATGTGAGGAGATAAGTGACAGAGGGAACGTGCCTGTCACTCGTAGGGTTCACAGAGGGCCACCTTCCTGGGCTGTGGCATCCCTCCTGGTGCCGAAACGCTGCTGTGTCTGCGGGAATCCAAAACCTGTGTGGAAACGAAGCCTCTAAGATGGATGCCCAGTCCTCCTTACAGCCCCGTTATCTTGATAGATTGATTCTAGGATTCATTAATATTCTGCCTCTAAAGGGTTCTGGGAAATAAGATACGGATGAGGGACAGATGAGCAGCGGCTCTGTTATCTTCGCTTCCCACACATTGCTGACTTCCAGCCTGCGTTCCCCTACCTGTGTCTATGTGTGGTTTGCATATGTGGTTGCAATGAGAACCCTGTAGCATTTCCTGTTTCTGATTTTGAAGCCCTATGTAAACACCATATATTTTTCTATGCAGTCTTCAGATAGATATGGCATGGTGTGTTGTCTTTCTTTCGGGGGCCCACTGGAATTCGTCATATGAATTCATGAGGAGGGCTCCCCAATGGCATTTTTTAATATGCAGTCTTCCATGTACAGTGGTACCTCGAGATACGAGTTTAATTTGTTCCTTAACCTTGAGGCGTGGGAAACTATGAGACACTCGAGTCAAGGTAAACTGGTGGGTCGTGTGCAGCCGGCTGATCCGCGCGATTACTCGTATCTCAAATGTTGCTCGTATTTCAAAGCAAAAATAGCTCTTATCTCAAAAATCTCGTATGTTAGGGCACTCGTATCTCGAGGTACCACTGTACTTTGGCTTCTTATTGAAAAATACACAATTCATCAAGACAAAAAACCTACATGCTACGGAATTCTAAAATGACTTCTTTTTTTAAAAATATATTTTAATGATTTTTTTTTTACAGAGAGGAAGGGAGAGGGATAGAGAGCTAGAAACATCGATGAGAGAGAGACATCGATCAGCCGCCTCCTGCACGCCCCCTACAGGGGATGTGCCCACAACCAGGATACATGCCTTTGACTGGAATTGAACCTGGGACCTTTCAGTCCACAGGCCGACGCTCTCTCCACTGAGCCAAACCGGGTTTCCGCTAAAGTGACTTCTTAAAGCACGTACTGTATTTTATCCGACTGGGTACTGTCCTGTGTGCGTCTAGCAAAATGTGCATTAATTGTCTCCGTGGGCATGGTCAACCGTGCGACACTCATTGGTCCTCTCCCGCTAAAGGCATGATTGTTGTAGAATGACTGTTGACCAACCTGTTATGAATGAAGCATTTTAGAAAATAATAATGATCTGGTTTTAACTACGGAAAGGTAACACATGCCTGTTGGAAGTTAGAGGATCCCTGCCTTGTCCTAAGCATGTAGATGGAAGAAGAAATACTGTATTTTCTGGCGTGTAAGATGACTGGGCATATAAGATGACCCCCAACTTTTCCAGTTAAAATAGAGAGTTTGGGATATACCTGCCCGATAAGACGACACCCGGTATAGAAGACGACCCCCGACTTTTGAGAAGATTTTCCTGGGTTAAAAAGCCGTCTCACACGCCAGAAAATACAGTAGCATCGGACACTGGGAGGGAAAGACACCAGTGACCTTCCTCAGCCAGGGCGGGTCCCGGCTGGCGATGGAGCAGTGAGCAGAGGCTGGTGATTTTAACAGTCCAGCCTCTTTTGAGCCCGACAGTGGGCCTGCAGGAGAGAGGGAGGATCCCCTCTGGCTGCCCTTGGGACACAGTTCAGCCATCAGGCCTCTTGGCCCACCGGGGGTGCACTCAGTCCATGCCGGCGGTTGGCACACCTGCCGTGTTGGAATTCGCTGAGGTCGGAGGTAAAGAAGTAACCATGGAGGGCACTGGCCAACCCTGGGACGCTGACTTTCCTGAGGGTGATTCCATCCGGGCCAGTGGTTCTCCACCTTTCTAAGGCCTTGACCCTTGCATCCAGTTCCTCATGTGGTGGTGACCCCCAACCATGAAATGTTGCTACTGTGATGCATCGTGATGTAAACATCTGCATTTTCCGATGGTCTTAGGCGACCCCTGTGAAAGGGTCGTTTGAACCCCAAAGGGGTCGCGACCCACAGGATGAGAACCGCTGATCCGGGCCTTCATCAGCTGCCAGGGAAGCTGCCCCAGGGACCCGAAGCCAGAGGTGATGCCCCCCACTATTTTTCTGTCCAGGGTGGAGCACCAGCTGCTGTGGACTGGGGATGGGAGCCCTCTCAGGGAGTGTGGGTCCCAAACCTAACACTTCCTGACCATTTCCTGCACCCTCAAATACAAGCTCCCCGAAAACACCCACTGCCCTTGATGGTGCCAGACGGACAGCTCCCCTGTATTTTTAGCTCTCATGCTCAGTACCCCGGCCAATCAACCCCTGATTCCCTCATCTGTTTATCAGATGCGCCTATTCATATTTATTCATGGCATTCAGTGATGGCGGCAAAGGACCTGCCATCATGGATGTAAATGAAGGTCTACACCCTGATCCCTCTTCTTCGCTGTGATTTAGGGTAGAGAAGGTTAATTTACTGAGAAAACCAGAAATGGCCTGATCCCCCGAGGACCCACCGAGAGTAACCCCCAAGTCCCAATGAATGTAACTTCTATGCTAATGAGCTAGGATCCAAGAAGCTGTAGCCCAGAAAATGCCAGTGTATTTCATTTATAAGGATCTTTACAGCACTGCCGCTTGGAATGCATTTCAGTCCCAACGACTTTGAAGGATGCAAGTTCACGTGGACTCGACGTGACCCTGGGGAGTCATTCATAACCGGGACACTCCCTCCGAGAGGGACCTGCTGGGTGATGACGGGTGAACCCTCGGGCCAGGAGCCTTGGGGGGACCCCAGGAAGAGATGAGGCTCCGGACCCGAAGCTGCTGGTCTGGTCTCGGCTCTCGCACTCCCTGGACGCGCAGGGCCATCCTCTCCTTTGGTCGCTGGGGTTCTCCACCAGAGCCCGCGTCCGGACACATCCTTTACGACAGTGGTTCTCACCCTTTCTGATGCCGCGACCATTTAATACAGTTCCTCGTGTTGTGGTGAATTGTAATGTAAATATCTGTGTTTTCTGAAGGTCTTGGGAGACCCTGCTAGTGGTTCTCAACCCGTGGGTCACCGCTGTGGAGCCTGAGACCATCAGAAAACAGGTCACGACCCACAGGTTGAGAACCGCTGCTTTCAGAACTTTTGACCAATGTGGGATGTTAGGTCACTCTCTTTCTTCATGGGAATAAGTTTCGATCCGATCTATGAGCCTGGAACCACTAGTGACACTCGTGTGGAATCTTAGCTACAGAAAAGAATGGTGGCCGTAAGGTGGTGCTCACTCCGTGCTAAGCGATTTCGAACGGGTTTCTGCTGTCTCCCCAGCTGGTGTTTCCTGCACCCGAAGAAAGCACCTGTCACGTCCTTGTCATTGCTCTTACTTCTCCAGGCCTCTCAGTTCTCAGGAGATGTTACGTGATTCTGAGGAAGTGTGGATTGACTTACAGCTGTCACCTAGGAAGAATCAAAGTTACCTCCTGTGGCTCTCTGGGAATAATATTTTGTTATATATATATATATATATATACACACACATAATATATACTAGTGTATACACATACAGCGGTACCTCGAGATATGAGTTTAATTCGTTCCGTAACCGAGTCGCAGTCAACTGGTGGGTTGTGTGCAGCTGGCCGATCCGCGCGATGACTCGTATCTCAAATGTTGCTCTAATTTCAAAGCAAAAATCGCTCGCTCGACAGCTCATATCTCAAAAATCTCGTATGTTAGGGCACTCGTATCTCGAGGTACCACTGTATATGTGTGTATATATATGTATATGCATACACACATTTATTTGGTCAAGATAAAATATCATTATCAAATTGATATTTCCCTCCATGTTCTCACCACCTTCGTTGTGATTTACTTACCTCTATGCTGGGTGCTCTTCTCGATATACGCCCCACCTTCTGAGTGATATAAGAACTCAAATGCACTCTGTGCATCTGTGCGTGCGCACTGCCGGCGGGAATGCAGATCGGCGCAGCCACTGTGGCGAGCAGTGTGGCGTCACCTCCAAAAATTAAACCCGGGATTGCCTCACGGCCCAGCGATCCCACTTTGGGGAACACAGCCTGAGAAAAATCTTAAAAGGTTGGAAAGCATGGTGCAAGCGAGCATCGTTTACGTACGGCCACATCGTTATTCCGGTCACAGAATTAATATCTGGCTCAACCCACATGCAGAAAACGAGGAGGCGTGACGCGCTTGTGAAGTGACAGGGGGAATTAAAATAACATTCCCGCCACGCTCCCCTCGCCGTCGTGGAGGGGGTTGTCCTGGAGAGCGAGCTGCAGAAAAAGTAAGGGGGTTTGCCTCAACGCGCGGCCATTGCCAGCTTGCCAAAACGTTTGCAGACATCCTCCTGCCATATGTAGGTTAACGTATTTTACGACATAAAGAGGGAGGCAAATAGGTGGCTGATAGACGAGGAATATAATTTCCATCCAGGGGCAGAGTAGAAACGCGTGGCGTTTATGCCAACGGAGAGATTGTTATGGCCTGACTTGGAAACGATTAAATCAATTATTCAGACAGTGTTTCCAGAGGCGGGAGAAATCCGTGGGGGATTTGGGGGAGAAATCTGCCATAAATTCTGCCGAGACCAGAGAGATTTAATTAGAGATTTCTTACCTCAAACCTGCTGGCGTGGCGCCAGTTCGGCGTTAGGTTTTCTTAGGTTTCTCTCCCGGCTTGGAAGCCTGCCTGAAATGCCACGATTCCCTGTAAGGTGGACATTGTAAATCTGGAATATGAAAGTGAACAGCGAAGACGAGAAGCAGCGTTTTCACCGTTTGAAAGCCTGGCACATTTCTCTGAGTGGTTAGCAAGCTGGTGTTGAGGATACTATTCGGTAGTCCTTTGTTTGTTTGTGTTTATGGTGTGTCTTGTTTTTACATAACCAAGCCCAACTCATCCTGTTCCTAGCAAAAGCTAAAGCAGGTTTCGCCTAGGTTTGGCATGCAACTCTTCATGCGACCCTCATTCCAGGACTAACTCAGACGGTGAACGTTAGGCCCAGGGTTCACATTTCTCTTCGGCCCGCTTAAGAAAAAAAACAGGAATATTTTTTCTAGGTGTTTTTGCAAGAATTTTGTCTCCTTCCTTGAACTATTACATGAAAATGCCTCAGGATGTCTCAAGAATTTTCCATTTCAACGAATCCCCCTGCCTTTTCTGCATTCCCATTGAGATTGAACCTTTTCCCGCTCTGCGTTCCACAGCCCTCTGTGTGTGTGACGCCTATGGTATGGGGATTGTCTGTTGACCTATGACACATACAGGAGACTATAAAGGACCACGACAGACAAGAACTCTGTAACTGGCAAAGTGCTCACGGACCGTGCGGCAGTAAAAGTAATTCTGTTTCTCCAGGGTGGCTGACTTTCCCCGTCCACGTATGGAGTTCTCGATTTTCTGTTTTAAAAAAACCCTTTAAAATAGTTTATTTCTCAGTAAGATGCTCAATGTTGGAAAGAAAGCATCGTCTGTCGCCATGAAGAATCATGTTAGATGGCAGCTCCTAGCATGCATTTGGTCAGTTTGAAGAAATTCCCTTCTGGTGCCAGGCTAATGGACGTTTTTGTCCGCAGTGGATGCCAGCTTTTGTCACATGGCTTTTCTGCTTCTTTGGGGAGAATCGCGTGGGTCTCCTTTCCTGGCTATGAACGTGGTGGATTCAGTTAGTTGTCTTTTGAACTTGAGCGTCTGCAGATCCCACTGCTGCACGCTGGTGCGGAAGTGGTACCCTTTCTCCATGTGTCTCTAATGAACTCTCGCTCTTCCTTAGTGCCTGGTGTATGTTCATGAGGACTGTTGGTCTATGTCAGTGGTCGGCAAACTCCTTAGTCCACAGAGCCAAATATCAACAGCACAACGATGGAAATTTCTTCTGAGAGCCACATTTTTTAAGTGTAAACTTCTTCTAACGCCACTTCTCAACATAGACTCACCCAGGCCATGTATTTTGTGGAAGAGCCACACCCCAGGGGCCGAAGAGCCACATGTGGCTCCCAAGCCACAATTTGCCGACCACGGGTCTACAGTGTTCTTTTTCATTAACTCGCTTAGATTTTGATATTAAGGTAGTGCTTGGCTTTCTACGTAAGAGTTTGGAAGTGTTTCATCCTGCTATTTATTCATTTGGGCTTTTCAAACTCTCTTTATAGATTGATAGGTATTGAGCTGCCGACCCAACAGATTCGCTGAGAGTTTTGATCCGTGAAAAGCTGTCAAGTTGAATGGTTTTCCAACCGCCCGTGAGCCTTCTTCTCCAGGCCGATCATTAAGCTTTTATTCTTTGCTCTTTCCGTGAAGTGCTCCGTGTGATCAATTGTGCATCTTTAGTCAACCCGCATTAAAGGCATTGGTTTCCGTCACATCGAAGGCCTGTATTGGCAAATACAGTGGTACCTCGAGATACGAGTGCCCTAACATACGAGATTTTTGAGATACGAGCCGTGGAGCGAGTGATTTTTGCTTTGAAATACGAGCAACATTTGAGATAGGAGTAATCACGTGGATCGGCCGGCTGCACACGACCCACCAGTTTACCGCGACTCGAGCGTCTCATCGTTTCCCACGCCTCAAGGTTACAGAACGAATTAAACTCTTATCTCGAGGTACCACTGTATGATCATTAGGTTGAATGAACTTCCCAGATATGCGTACGTATCAGCTGGTATTTTCTGTGTGATAGTTTTCGGATCCTCCAGAATCATGACAAAGATCAATACTCTACATACTACAACAGGTTGTCTGACAGCACTTCTGCATCATAGATTTAAATGTGGTGCTGCTGTGGACTAGAATTAGGGCGATATCTTAAAATATCCTAACAGGGTTCAGTGTAACCAACCAGGGTCAGTGCCTAACAGTTACCCGGACTGTAAATATCCCCTCCCAATGTCCCCATTCTCCTTCCCAAGGACAAACACGGTGTGTTTGGTGGAAGCTTTCCGATTGCTGGTAAAGGCATTTTTTTCTGGGTCATGTACCGTCTTACGCGTAAAGAGTGTTTAGACTAAGAAAGCAGCATTTCCACAGACTAGCACAAAACCAAAACAAACACAGGGGGCACATAAAATATGTTGAAACTGCAGAAGCTCACTTTCACAAAGGCAGTCCAATTTTCAAGCTAATGCTTTAAGCAGATATTAATGATGAGTGACATTTAGATGGTAATCAAGAGTCCATCACTGTGACTAAAAACAGACCAAACGTGGCAAGGTACAAACACTATTACTGCATCTTGAATAATTCAGCTCTTCATTTCCACACACCTCGGCTATTTCCAGATTCCAATAACCCAGCGATGGTGTACCATGCCTTATATTTCACCAGACTAGTGGGTGTGCTTAGCAGAAAGCGTGGAGAAATAGCAAAGCCCATTCTTAGTCAACAGAGACCATTTACATTTTTTTATTTCGGGGACCCCTTCTGCCCTGCCCCCACTCCTCACCCAGGCCTCCACCCTCCTATTGTCTGTGTCCCTGGGGTTATGCTTCTCTGTTTCCAAGTTTGCTTGATCTCTTCCCACCCAGCCACGCCCCACCTTGCAATGTATGTCTAATCGGAAATTACATTAAAAAAAAAACACAACCTGAGTGATAACTAGGGATGTGTTATGATTAACAACAGAATGAGCCAATTTCCACGGTCACAAATATACACAAAATTAAGAAATGAGCCTGCTTCAAATGGACTGGTTCATTCGTTCACTCCATGTTCCTGAACACCCTTTGTGAGAGGCACTAAACCTGCTGAAGAATAAATAATCATCAGCTCTTACTATGAAAAGTTGTATTTATGGCACGTAGTTACGAAACATGACATTTTAGGCGCATTAAGTTTAAATCCAGTGAGGCAATTTAAACATGCAGTTGCATTAGGATTTGTAATTGCGATAATGGCAAGAGTAAATGGAAACATTAATAAATATTGATTTCACTGTAGTAGAAACAGGTACAGGTGGAAAGGAGAAAGGTTGAGATAACATGAGAGTAAATGTCTGGAAATTTATCAGAGGACACATCAACTCAGAGAAGTAACTCCTGGACTTCCAATGTCATTTTAAAGGCTTAAGCCTGATCCCATCAGTTTGTCCTTCCTGCAGCATGTCACCTTTCAGACCGGAAGTATGAGCCCCAACAGCTATATTTCATAAAGATCAGATCATCTGCAAAAGATAATAATCGACAGGCCATTTTTCTAGTGTTATTTGCAAAGCTTGCAGTGCATCATAATAAGCTCCTATTAGTTAAATCTTTCTCGATCTCTATCTTCCTCCATATCTGTTTTAATTTAGGCATGTTGTACAGTATCCATATTTCACCCCGGTATTCTGCATTCCCATGGTACCCAGAAGTACACAGAACCAAGCATCAAATTAGAGAGACATCACTAGTAAGTAAAGTCATAGGAAGTATTTTTTACGGAATAAAGAGGAGGTCCTGGATCTCTGTACAAGTTGTAGGATGGACAGTTTGAGGCTTAAAGCAAATATTGATAGACCGCAAACTCAGGCACTAAGTACCATGTCGATACCGTTATTAAAATGTGCTGTAACTCAAGAGGGAAGGCGGAGAGGGTGCAGTCAATACTCAGACGCAGACAAGAGGATTACCAGAACCAATCGGCAGTATCAGAAGTTTCCAGATAAAGCGGCGGCGGTGGTATCAGGGGGCTGCACATTGTCCCGGACTCCTGCCTTTGAGATGTCAGTTTTATTGGATTGTTCACTTCACAAGTCCTTCGCAATGTCCCTCGGGTGCCAAGTTGCAAGTTAGAGCCAAACCAAATTCTACCGTTCAAAACAATGTCCGTAGAGTAGAAACTAAACTCCTCGCACATTCAACGACCACTAGTGACTAAAGCAAAGCATTCTCTAAGAGCACAGTGATGGCTGTGACTGTACGTAAGCGCAGGGACCAGACTGGGCGCTCTGTGTGGAGAGGACAGAATCTCATTTTCACGGGAGACGCAGAGGAAGTCTTGGTGAGGAAGTGATGAAGGAGATAAACATTATTGAGTGGCAAAAAAAAAAAAAAAAAAGCCAAAACCGGTGTGGCTCAGTAGATGGAGCGTCTGCCTGTGGACTGAATGGTCCGGGGGTTGATTCTGGTCAAGGGCATGTATCCTGGTTGCGGGCACATCCCCAGTTGGGGGTGTGCAGGAGGTGGCTGATCAATGTCTCTCTCTCATCGATGTTTCTGACTCTCTCTCTTCCTCTCTGTAAATAATAAATTTTTAAAAAAATTATTGAGTGGCAATGTGTTAGGGACATTCACAGAAGCAACCCATCGATGTGGCTCTCTCACATCGAGGTTTCTCTCTCTCTCTCTCTCTCTCTCTCTCTCTCTCTCTCTCTCTCTCCCCCTCTCTCCCTCTCTCCCTCTTTCCTTCCCTCCCTCCTTCCCCCTCTTCCCCATCCCTTTCTCTCTCTCTTAAAATTAATGGGAAAATGGGAACAATATTCTCAGGTGAGGATTAACACATAAGTGAATATAGAGAAAAAATAGAGTTAGGCCTATCCATCCACCCATCCATCCATCCATCCAAGCTTTTGTCAATTGCAGTGTTCAAAAACTATTCATCCGAGTCTGTGTTTTAAGTCCTGTGACCAGTCCCGAGTGGGCAAATACAGTTGAACCTAGATCTGGTCAAAGTAACCTAAAATTCCACTCCCTGCTGCTCACTGTGGAGGCAAGGCAAGCATGGTGAGTCGAACCCATTGTGGTCAACACATCGCCAATCACAAAGACGCCTTTGTCTAAGAATCCATCATTTAATTCTCACAACCTCTGAGAAGGGGTTTTCTCTTAGTTCTTTTCACTGGTGAGCCAAGTGAGACACTGAGGAAGTAAGTCACTTGACCAGACTTGACCTCTGATTAGGTCGCTTACGCTGTATTGAAATCACTCGGTCAATGATTGATTAGGCATCGATGTGGCTTATGACCCAGCAAAAGAAGGTGGATTTAAACCTAATGCCTCCCAAAGAGAATAACCCGATACATTGGCCTGGGATCCGCTATCACAGCGGTTCTCAACCTGTGGGTCGTGACCCCTTTGGGGGTCAAACGACCCTTTCACAGGGTTCGCCTAAGACCATCGGGAAATGCAGATATTTACATCACGATGCATAACAGTAGCAAAATTTCATGGTTGGGGGTCACCACCACATGAGGAACTGTATGCAAGGGTCGCGGCCTTAGGAAGGTTGAGAACCACTGCGCTATTAGAAGACCAGTTATGAACGAGGTGCTTATGTGTTAGGGATCAAATCCCAAGGCAGCTAAATTTGGTAAAATATCGAGTTTCACCACATAACAATCTTTCAGTGGGAGCGATCTGAAAAATAAAAGTAAAAACCTTTTCTCTCTGCTGCACCAGGGATTGATGGCCACCCAGAGCGTGCCTACATTTGAGTTACAGCCTATCAGCTTTATTTTCTAAGCTCTCAAAAAACTGCCCATTCTAATTAAGTGTAAAGGGCCCACCTGGAGCAATAATATGACATGAGATATGGCCAATCGCATGTTAAGAAACATGACATGTAGCCACGGTGGCCATTTTTATAGCCACTCAAGACAGGGAGAAGAAAGAAGTATGATGTTGTCATACCTCTCTCATTGTTTATAGGTTAATTTCATCTTGGCCTGTTTCTCTAAATCATAATGAACAACAGGCTGGATGTATTCCCAACAAACTTTATATTAAGTGAATAATAATATCACATCCGTAATAATGATGATGGTAGCATGGATGATTATGATGACTTTATTTGAAGCAACCATGAGGACAATTAGGAAAAAAAAAATCCAAAATTTATTGTTTTAGCTCAGTTTTTCAACTGAAATATATAATGGTGACTTGTTCGTGTCATTAAAATGTGTGGACATTCTGATAATTCCAGGGTGGAAGAACTTGAGTCGTCCTGACACCAGATGGAGAAACAAAATGTTTCTCTTTCCTTTGTAAACACTGCGGAACATCTCAAATGCTCTTTTTTTAAGATTTAGAATAGACATAGGAGGCCATTCAAACAATGAATCTTGAATTATTCAGTTATCATTTTATGGTTTTAATCATTCATTCCATTGGTTACTTGTTTTTTATTTAAGCAGGAAATAATTACAGTGGTACCTCAAGATACAAGTTTAATTCGTTCCATAACCTTGAGGCGGGGAAACTATGAGACGCTCGAGTCACGGTAAACTGGTGGGTCATATGCAGCCGGCCGATCCGCGCGATTACTTGTATGTCAACTGTTGCTCATATTTCAAAGCAAAAATCACTCGCTCAATGGCTCATATCTCAAAAATCTCATATGTTAGGGCACTCATATCTTGAGGTACAACTGTATTGTGAAAAGCTGAAACTAGATGGATTCGCTAGGTTGAGCTATCTTAGGGAAAAATCTGATGTGGAAAACAAACATTTCATTCTAGGGAAATAAATACTATATATATGTAAATACCAGGCCAAAGAGTGAATTAAAGGAAGGAAGGTCAACTCTGCCTTTAAAAATCAAAAGGGATGGCCCCGGCCAGGTAGCTCAGTTGGTAGAGCATCTTCCCAATACACCAAGGTTATGAGTTTGATTCCCAGTCAGGTCACATTCAAGAAACAACCAGTGAATGCATAAATAAGTGGAACAACAATTCTCTCTCTCTCTCTCTCTCTCTCTCTCTCTCTCTCTCTCTCTTCCCTTCCTCCTTCTCCCTCTCTCTTTAAATATTCAATAAATTTTAAAAAAATCAAAAGGGATATTACAGAGGCAGTGTCTGATCTGATTATTAAAAAGTTAAAGGAATCAAACACACTCTATAGCATACAAAGAATTCTAAGAACTCTCAAGAATGGTTCCATTAGTTCAAAAAATGTATATTGAAATGTTTAATTTCATAAATACTTATTGAATTGTTAGGATTAGAGAATATAAAGGGGAAAAAGAAAGTTCTGGCCTTTAGGAAATTTAATCTCAAAGGTTCACCAAGGAAGGAACTGAATAATTAAAACATAATATGGAAAAGTTGCCCAGGATGATGCCTGAGATTAAAAAGTCACATTACAGCGGAAGTAATAAAATCTGCATGCGGCGGGACTGAAGGACGTTACTGGAGGTGGAGGGAAGGTCTCTCCCGTCGCTTGCAGGAGCGTGAGCAGGGAAGTCGCCCAGAATAGAAACAGCCGCGTCGTTCCATGTCCCTGGAGCGTAACGGCCAGGGGAGAGCGGGAAAGGCAGAGTCTGATGAAGACGTCTTCGTCTGGCAAAGGGAAGCTCCGCCCGGTGCAGGCTCCTCGGGCCTCCCTGAGGGGACTGTGCGTGCAGTTCATTGCAATGCCTGACAGAAACACACACACATTGCTTTCTGGCGATGCTCACCCATCTGATTTCCTAGTTTTGGGTGTATTCGGTAATTCCTGCCACAGAGTAGCACATGGGTATGATTTGCAAATAAGCACAGAATTTTCTGGCATATAAGATGACTTTTTAACCCAGGAAAAATCTTCTCCAAAGTCAGGGGTCGTCTTCTATGCCGGTGTCATCTTATAGGGCGGGTATATCCCAAACTCTGTATTTTAACTGGAAAAGTTGAAGGTCGTCTTATATGCCCAGTCGCCTTATATGCCGGAAAATATGGTAGACATAAACATCCTGAAGGTAGGGGAACCGGATGGTGGAGGAAGGTGCAGAATTATGCAAAACAGGAAGGTGATTAAGGCAGATGTTTGCATTGGGAAATTGCTTTTGAACATCAACGAACAAAGGGGACTAGTTAGCAGACAAAGGGACTAGTTAGCAGACAAACAAAGGGGACTAGTTAGCAGACAAGCAAAGGGGACTAGTTAGCAGACTTGTAGAATAATACGGCACAGCACGCCAGGCCCTGGAGCGACTTGGCTTCACAGAGATGGAGATGAAGCACCAGCTTCCAGAACTAATTAGGAGGGGAAGGTCAGAGTCCTTGGTCAATTGCACAACCAGCTCACCTGCTGACCACACAGTAGGGGTCGGGGACTCCACGCCTCGAACACGTTATGTCATGCTCGTGGCAATGAGGAGGTGGCCATTCTTCTCCTTCTTGTACGTATCAGAGCCAAAGGAAGCTGAGAGAGGGGAACAGTGAATCCAAAGGCACCCAGCAGGAAAGGGGCGGTGCTTGACTGGAAGGCCAAGTGAGTGAGACCCCAGAGTGAGGCTGTTACCCGGGTGTCTCCGAGGAAAACAGCCAGGGAGAGGCAGGGTCCCGACTCGGAGCGCGGGCGCTGATGAGAGAGGGCAGCTGCCCAGCGCTTCCCAGTTGGCACCGTGGCAAAGGGCGCTGAGGGTTAATGACGCACGTTGCCCGGTGGGTAAACATTGTAGTGATTTTCATGTGCGTCGAGCAGGCTAGGTCAGTTCAAAAGCGATGCATTATTTGTCCATGACCAGCAATCCTGAATTCTGTAAATACTAAAGTGGTCAAGAGTTTTATTCAGACTTTTAATCATGTAAGAACAATTGAAATTCTAATAAAAGAAATCCATGCTGGGAAGCACAATCCTAATAAAAACAAATAATTAGAACATAATTGGACAGATGTCTGATGGTATAATAACTTCCAGTTGGGGAGAGAGGGGACTCTAGTAATTATAAATATAAATGAATAAAGATATCACAGCCTACTGAATTAGTGCACCATTTTTTGTTTGTCAAGCATAACATTACAGCTTTCCTAGTTTCTGAAGAAGTCTAAGCACAATATTGGAGTTGTTTCCATTTGCTTTTATTCAGAAGTGTTTTCCTTTTGCATGCAAGACAAACGACTAAGAAGGATCCCTAGGTTTTAAACATCGGAGTGTACCACCTGATGCACTCAGCAATGGTGGCTGTGATGTCGCTAAGCAATAGGAGGTGTCTAGCTATATCGTAGTCTTATGGGAACCCTGTCAGATATGCAGTCTGTGTACACATACACACACTAGAGGCCCGGTGCAAGAAATTCATGCATGGGGGTGTGTGTCTCTCAGCCCGGCCCGTGCCCTCTCACAGTCGGAGAGCCCTTGGGAGATGTCCGACTGACACAGGGAGCAGGCCGAAGCCAACAGTTGGACGTCCTCAGCGCTGCCTCAGAGGCGGGAGAGGCTCCCGCCATTGCTGCCGCGCTCGCCAGCTGTGAGCCCAGCTTCTGGCTGAGCAGCGCTTCCCCTGTGGGAGTGCACTGACCGCCAGGAGGCAGCGCCCGCGTGGAGCGTCTGCCCCCTGGTGGTCAGTGCACATCATAGTGACCAGTTGTCCCACCTTCGCGTTGATTAACATCTCAGCCTTTTATTACATAGGATTGCTGAAAATCCCTATTAAATACAGTAGTAGCAACATCAATCTCTTCTTAGTTAATCCCCTGGAGCCAGCATGAGGTATAAATCGCTCTAAACCTAGCAGCTGGAGACCACCCCTGACGTTTTATGGAGCTGAAAAACCGTGATATCCTTCTAGATCCGGAGGAGTCAGAAACCGCCAGCCCCCGCCTTCCACATCTTGGTGCTGGGATTAAAACGGCCCTTGGAGACCCAGATGTAGCACAGGATGCAACAGAAGGCAGCAGTATTGTTCGCAGGTCAGGCGGAGGTCAAGGTGAATTGGCTTATTAAGTATTTTCGGTTGTGAAATCACCTATGAAGCAGGGCCCGAGCGAACGAGAACAGAGAAATGAAGGCTCCTCTACAAAGAAGCAAATGGGAGCATTTCACAGTCCATGGACCAGGGTGTGCGTTGGGAGTGACCTCAGCAACGTAATCATGGAAAAGCAGAGAACGCTTCAGCCCTGGCTCCTTCAGGTCCTTTAGACAAAATGCTTAATATCCGAAAGGTTCTCGCTGACAAGTCAGATGGATTCACGCACTTGGGGGTTGGAGCATCGTTCATCGAATATGACTTTATGTTGTGATTTTGCTTGAAGATCAGTGAAGGACAAATTAAAAGAAAGTGTGTGGACACGGCTCACATATTGTGTCATGGATAAGCCAGGGTAGATTTTTTTTTAATATATTTTATTGATTTTTTACAGAGAGGAAGGGAGAGAGATAGAAAGTCAGAAACATCGATGAGAGAGACATCGATCAGCCGCCTCCTGCAGGCCCCATAGTGGAGATGTGCCCACAAGCAAGGTACATGCCTCCGACCAGAATCAAACCTGGGACCTTTCAGTCCACAAGCCGATGCTCTATCCACTGAGCCAAACCAGTCTTGGCAACTGGGGGAGATTTTGATTTGCAGCCCCAGGGACAGTATGTGATGCTTAGCACGGTATCATGTTCAGGTTGCTACCTGCGAGGTTAAAGCAGTAAGCTAGTCCATCTCCTATGTTATGGATTCACCTCTTTCATAAACTAAACTTTAAATATGAAGAGGTCTGGAGATAATCATTGCATATCGATATATATTTTCCAACTTAAGAGGCTACTGAGAAATGAAAATTAAAATGACATAGCAATAGCACCTACCTTGCTGAAAAGAATATTTTTAAATGCAGTATTGGATAAAGAAAAGGTATAGAGTCGGATAATTCTGGCTGAAGGGCACATTAAGGTAACTATTATTAAGAGATGATTGGCTATCTTTATCTAAAATGAATAGTCTTCATTTTTTACTAAATATGTCTAGGTCAATAAGTCTTTTAAGGAAAATAGTATAGAACTGGATGCTAATAGTTTTTTTTTTTTGTGTGTGTGTGTAATTAACAAGATCACGTCAATCTAAACTTAACAAAACCGATTAGACAAGAAATAGCATGTTTATAGATGAGGTTAAAGGGATCACTATACATTAGGTTGCAAGAGAATATTTTTAGAAGTGTCTTGAAAATAAAAAGTCAAAGAGCATAATAAGGTTGAATAAAGAGCAAAAAAAATGTTTCTCCAAGTAATGCTCAAAAACCATATGGTAAGATTGAACAGCTGTTACCATCATTTCACCACCAGGTAATAAAAAGCATGAATTATAAAGTAATTGTTAAATCATAACACATTAAGGCTATAAACCCTTCCTTAATAGACACAAGTGGAAGAAGAATTTGGCAAATCCAGAGCATGAGCGGGACTCCGAGCCACGAGAGACGGCTCAGGAGGAATATACACCACAGGCCGTGACCCTGCGCCGAGGGAGCAGCTAACGTTGTTTAAACGTGCATGCGGAGATCCCTCCGAGCGGTCCGGCAAAGACACATTCAAATAAAAAGCTTGCCTGCACTCTCCGCCGAATCACTGGCATTGAGCAGAATGAAATTCCCGGTGGTAAGAGGGGCAGCTAGGACTCACACACTCGCAGTGTGCGTCAGAATTACCTCCACATAACACGCGGCCTGATTTCATAAAACCGGGGAAAAATGGCAGTCTCAAGGCCTAGAGACTCCATTCCTCAGCACAAACGCAACAGACATTTAAATATATATATATATATATATATATATATATATATATATATATATATATATATATATTCTCCAAAATTTATTTCTATCTCCAATGCTTCTGTATTTAATTGCTAAAGCAGTGGTTCTCAACATGTGGGTCGCAACCCCTTTGGGAGTCGAACGACCCTTTCACAGGGGTCGCCTAAGAACATAGAAAAATGCAGATATTTACATCACGATGCATAACAGTAGCAAAATGTCATGGTTGGGGGTCACCACCCCATGAGGAACTGTATGCAAGGGTCGAGGCCTTAGGAAGGTTGAGAACCACTGTGCCGGTATTCCTGAGCACTAAAATGGGTAAACTGTTTTATGCATTCCATAGCATCTTCTACAACAACATATGTGTACAAACCTGTGTTGCCTGAAGCGATGTGGGGGAATCTTACAAATCCATGAACGCTAAAGAGCAGGACGCAAACTCATACACAACATGGGATTCCACCTGTGTACCGTCTGAAAACGGGCAAGGTCAACTGTCATGTTAGAATGTAGAGTGGTTACCACTGGGGAAAGGAAACGTTTAGAAAAGGTCGTGGCTCAGTGGTTGAGTATCGGCCTATGAACCAGGAGGTCACGGTTTGATTCCCGGTCAGGGCACATGCCTGGGTTGTGGACTTGGGGCGTGTAGGAGGCAGCTGGTCCATGATTCTCTCTCATTGTTGATGTTTCTGTCTCTCTCTCTCTCCCTCCTTCTCTGAAATCAATAAACAGGTATTTTTTTTTAAAAAAGAGATCATAGTTTAGTCTTCTGGGGTTATTTTACTGTTTTATTTATTGATCTGGATATAGATGAACAGATGTATTAATTTTTAACAATTCATCAAAATTCTACCTTGTATTTATTTATAAAATAAATTTATATATATATGAGCTAGACTCTATTTGATGGTTGTAATCACAAAGATTTTTGTGTTTTGTTTGGTTTTTTGGATTGGTATGCATGTGTGTTAGATAAGAGGATAAATGATTGTAAATTTAGTATGTTGGTTCAATCAACCTATCCAGCCACAGAAGCTACTAACTGGTTACTTTAATTTTTATTTAAACAACAACAACAAAAAAATCTATAAGGATGCATTCGTAAGCAGGACATCTTTAATGAGCCTGTTGTGGGGAAGGGCCACGCGGACCTTGGCCTGAACTTGCTTTAAAAATCGGACCGTGGACAGTCTGCTCCCCTCATTTCCTCCCATAGACGGGTCCATCTTCTCTCTACCCATGGGAACGAATCTATTTTTAAAATAGATTCATGTATTCAGAGTATCCAGAAAATCCCCTTAGAGCGTGTTCGCAAAGCCCTACCTACGCGTCTCCGACCTCTGAGCATGTGTTTCGCTTTCTTTGTTCTTCCGTAAACATGTCACATTTACCCTGGGCCGCGATTCATCATTGCTGAAGGTCACCCAGGTACTCGGCGCCGAGGCTTACAGCGGGGTTTAAAGGCAACTAAAGATAGACCGTGACCTTTCTGCTGGGGAGGCTTCAGGCTGACTCAGGCTGGGGGGATTCTGCCTTGGACCCGGCCTGGTGTGCGCGCCCCTGAGCTGCACGCACGAGAGATGGAGGGAAATCTCTCCTGACAGCTTGTCGGTGGCCATTAGCACAATCCACGCAGACGGCCTTGGATGTGTCCACGCGGGCGACTAGGAGACCCACCGCGGATGGCATAGGTTATCTGAGAGACTGTGTGAGGCGAGATGGAGAGGGCTGAGAAAGGGAATGCATCAGAGAGTGGGGGGCACTGCTGATGGACCTGTCACAGCATAAAGCTGAATGATGGCCTCTCCCCTCCTTTGACATGAAATCTCTCTTTTTTTTTAATATATATTTTATTGATTTTTTAAAGAGAGGAAGGGAGAGGGATAGAAAGTCAGAAACATCAATGAGAGAGAGACATCGATCGGCTGCCTCCTGCATACCCCCTACTGGAGATGTGCCCACAACCAAGGTACATGCCCTTGACCGGAATTGAACCTGGGACCTTTCAGTCCGAAGGCCGATGCTCTATCCACTGAGCCAAACTGGTCTCGGCAACATGAAATCTCTTGGTATTTGCTGCTGGGGTGTTTTCCCTGGGACGAAAATGGACCGACCGAGCGACCACGTCCTCGCCTTAAGTCAGGATGCTTGACGCTCGTGGTAAAACACTCGTGGTAAATGTCCGTGTACTGACTTAACTGGACCTATTCGAACGTTCCTTCCTTCCCTGCTATTAGACAGCATAATAGACGACTTGTCCTAGGATTCTCATATTCTAGCGATCGGGCGCCGGATTCTTTCTTCTCTACGGTACCCGCTCTCTTCAGGCCCGAGGGGTGTTGACGAAGATGGGGCATGGGAAATGGAAGTGACAGCCTGTAAAATTTCATCCTTCCCATTTCTTTTCCCACAATTTACCGCGAGAACCACCAGGCAGAGTCCCTAACCCTATTATCATCTCAGTCCAGGCTCGGGAGTCCAGGGGATTCTCAGACGCTGGCAGGCGGGAAGCAGAAGAGCAAACCTCATTATCTTTCCCGGTTTCCGTCCGAAACGCATGCGCTGGCTGGGGCTCCTGTGGTCTCCTCAGCTGGCAGGCCTTGTGGGGAGAATACGGCATTGTTCACAGCGCCAGTGGATTTGTCCCACTCTCATTTTCCTCATCAGCCGTTTTCAAAACCGAGATAGAATGGGTTTTCTGAATGGCCCTGGGGTACCTCGGTTTTGCAAGGCGAGGTTCAGCAGCCGGGGGGCTGGCCTCTGTGAGGGGACCTCCCTTATGGATGGTGCACTTGAACAGCCAGAGAGCATCCGGTCCGGAAGGATGCCCTGCCCGACATGATGGCTCAGCCTTGCTCATATAATACGATGTTCTGCTGACGCTGAGTACCGATCTAAGAACGTGAAATCTGAAAAGAGATACACAGTTAGGGCTTTTTCCCCTGCAGAAGCAATCCTATCTAATAAGAGAGTAATATGCAAATGTACCGTCACTCCAGCACACAAGATGGCTGCTTCCATGTGGACACAAGATGGCCGCCAGAAGATGGCCAGCAGGGGAGGGCAGTTGGAAGAAATCAGGTCTGCAGGGGAGGGCAGTTGGAAGTGACCAGGCCTGCACGAGAGGGCAGTTGGGGGTGATCAAGCATGCAGGGGAGGGCAGTTAGGGATGACCAGGCCAGCAGAGGTGGGAAGTTGGGGGTGATTGGACCTGCAGGGTAGGGCAGTTGTGGGGAACCCAGGCCTGCAGGGGAGAGCAATTGGAGGGGACCAGCCTGCAGGGAGGGCAGTTAGGGGCAATCAGGCTGGCAGGGGAGTGATTAGGGGGTGATCAGGCTGGTAGCCAGAAGTTGTTAGGGGCAATCAGGAAGGCAGGCAAGCAAGCAGTTGGGAGCCAGCAGTCCTGGGTTGTGAGAGGGATGTCCAGCTGCCCATTTAGGCCTACTGGGGTTGGGCCTAAACGGGCATTCAGACATCCCTCAAGGGGTCCCCGATTGGAGAGGGTGCAGGCTGGGCTGAGGGACACACCCTCCCTCCCCACGCCCCTGTGCACGAATTTCATGCACCGGCCTCTAGTAAATTATAAAAGGTAATATGCTACTTCTGCAGAGAGCTGAATAATAAGGGAACCGCACTGTCTCAGAAGAAGGAAGTGTTTTAATTTGGGTCCATGAGAGTTAAAGTATATTCAATCCGGGACCTCAGGCCCCCTGTGGAGAAGCAGAAGAGGTCATCCAAACTGCCCAGGAGTTGCCTTCTTGCAAAGCAAAAGTGGGAGGAGCCACGGGCCCAGTTTGAACTTGTTCGCTGAGCTGAGCTAGCCGTGAGCTGTTGAGAACAGAATCATCTACCTCGACGGGCTTGCTCGATCTGGGGCTTGCTCATGAGGCTTTAATCCAGGAGCCACATGTAACGTTTGTCTGGCTAGTTCTGTCTTGGGGGGAAATTCAGGACGCTTTTGGAAAAGTGTATTTGGTGAAGAGGAGACCTTGGATTGTACAGAAAGGGATTTAACTGAGCCTATATATTAAGATGCTGTTGAGTATTTTAGAGTTTCAGGATTCTCTGCTGACATGGTTGTTGTCATTATACATACACTGCGTATACTGGTATGTGAACCCAGATTGCCTCCCTTGTCCTGTCTCCGGAACAGTGAGGAGACAAGAATATCACTCTGATCCGGGGTCCTTCACATGGAAAGAGACATCATGGGTAAAAAATGGCTGATGAACAGGTATTAGGGGAAGGAATGAAGACGATGTTCATGAAATGCCCGGGACAATCTAGATTCCTCGCCCAAAGCTGAAATCACCTCCTCTTCTACTTGCCCCACGTAGCCAATCACACGTCCTCATTTTTTAAATTTGTACTTCGTCATTTAAGTTCAAACCCGAGGATCTGTCTTTAATATTATGTTTGATCTTATTTTCTCTAAGCCAGTGACCCCATGACACGTTTCTTCACCAGAGGAAGCATTCCTGAGTTCTTCTCTCTCCTCACTGCTTATGGTCCACAGCATTCTCTAGAGCAGCGGTTCTCAACCTGTGGGTCGCGACCCCTTTGGGGGTCAAACGACCCTTTCACAGGGGTCACCTAAGACCATAGGAAAATGCAGATATTTACATCACGATGCATCACAGTAGCAAAATTTCATAGTTGGGGGTCACCACCACATGAGGAGCTGTATGCAAGGGTCGCGGCCTTAGGAAGGTTGAGAACCACTGCTCTAGAGTATTCTGAGAACACTGGCCCTTTAAGATTCTCTTCAAAGACGAGGGCTTGCTTTGTGTGGCTAAATATGTTTCAGAAATGCCATTGGCTTTACCTCCTTGTAGAGATTTAAAATGCTTGTTAGCAGGTGTGTCTCCCAATAAAGGAACCTCTCTGCCTTGTTTAATCCAAAATTTCCAATCTTATTTCAACGCGGCATCTTAAAAAAAAAATAGCAGTTATAACCTCTGAGGATAGCTTTCCGTGAAACACCATTGGAGCAATGCTTTCTGAAAATATTTTAATGGCTTTCTCTCTAGTTCCCTGGCCTTACGGTACTCATACCAGATAAGCCAGCACATGGTACGACTTCCCTGTTTGCAAACATCCCATGTGTCCTTGCTGCCTCTGGACAGAAGTAAGTTCAAGCTAATACTCCAAGGCAAGTACAACCTTTCCTCAAGCTATTTTTAGATGAAAATGCCACTATTTTGTAAAAAAAAAAAATCTTGCTGCAGCCAAATAAATTTTCTTATTACTCTTACAAAGCACAAATAACCTGAGTTCTCGAAGCCTCAGTTTCCTCAACTCCTGTCTCAGAGCCTAACCTGCAGCATCCAGTCCTTCCTCACTCAGAAGCCCTGGCCTGGGCCCTGGGGTTCAATCCAGGCAGTGTATTGGACTTAGCCTGTCTTTTACATGTGTTTTATGTCCCTCTGCTATCTTTCACTTTTCTTTCTTTTTAAAAAAATAAATTTTATTGATTTTTTACAGAGAGGAAGGGAGAGGGACAGAGAGCTAGAAACATCGATGAGAGAGAGACATATCGATCAGCTGCCTCCTGCATGTCCCACACTGGGAGATGTGCCACCAATCAAGGTACATGTCCTTGACCGGAATGGAACCTGGGACCTTTCAGTTCGCAGGCTGATGCTCTATCCACTGAGCCAAACCGGTTTCGGCTATCTTTCACTTTTATGAATGGGCTCAGAGAAAATATAGCACAATGAGTGAGGACCGTGGCTCTTACCTCCCAGCTCAGATTACTTACTAGGCATGCGATTTCAAGCCAATTATTCTTTAGTATTTCTCTTTCCTCATCTTCAAAATGCAAATGAATTATTAGCCGGCAGGACTATGAGGAGCATTCAGCGAGGATGTATGTGTGTAGGAAAAACACAGAATGACCTGGGATAGGTAGCTATCGTGATTCCTATAAGGTTACCAGTTTCTTCCTGTGAGTATCTAGCCTTCTTTTTCTTTGTGGTGGAGACAAATGTCTTCCTGCGAGGGTCCAGCTTTCTGTTCTCACCGGCTTTGCTTCTGGAAATCACTTCTGAAATATGGTTGTGGCGTCAGAAGCATCAGGACTTGGAGGCTGCGTTAGGGCGCATAGTTGACTTGTCTGCGGGGGCACCGTCGTTCGATAACTGTGTCCAGGAAGTGTTCTCCGGGCGATGACCGAGGAGATCCAAACTTCCATCCGGGAAACTTGAGCGCCCTTCCTTCCCTCACGATAGCCAACGAGAGTTCGCCCTTTAGGCCAAGGTTGATTGGCGGGAGGTACCCCCACAATGGAATTGAGATTCCGTTTTCTCCATCTCGTTAATGATGTGTGTATGCTGTGCCAAGGACTTGGCAATATCGGTTAATAAGTAAATCCATTGTACATGATTAAAGGCACATTAAGTAGGCCATCTGTAATGTAGGCTCAGGGCTACGGTTGCATTTTCGCTCTAATGAGTTAATGTGTTTAAGGAAATGATGTTGGGCTAAAGTTATTTCAACATTCCAAAAAATAAAAGAAAAGAGTTTTGAATTAACATAATCATGGGCTTCCCATGAAAACTCATTGTCTTTTTAAGGGGAATGAAGGAATTGCGTCTGCCTTCCTAATTACATTTTCAAAATACTAATGGAATTTGTGATAAGAAATAACAGGTATAGTCATGGAGAAAGGCCTGGTTTCATTATAGCGGATCCAAAGTGGTTTCAACTTGGAGAATGAGAGGGCAGCAGGGAATAAAACCAACAAAACATCCATACAAGTCAGGATCATTTAACCATGTTACGAAAATTTACCCAAGTACAAATGCCTTAGAAGGAAGTTCTTTTAGCTTCTTGCATTCAATTAAAAAAGGTAAAGGTTGTGTCACCTCATAAACAAGTGCATCTGACATATGGAGCTGCTTTAGAGAAAAACTATTTTTTTTAAATATATTTGATTGATTTTTTACAGAGAGGAAAGGAGAGGGATAGAGAGTTAGAAACATCAATGAGAGAGAGACATCGATCAGCCACCTCCTGCATGCTCCCTACAGGGGATGTGCCCGCAGCCAGGATACATGCCCTTGACTGGAATCAAACCTGGGACCTTTCAGTTGCAGGCTGACACTCTCTCCACAAAACCAAACCGGTTTCACTGAGAAAAACTTTTTATTTTTTTAATTTTCTAACATTATCAGTAAGTCCGCCTTGAGTAGCTGTCAAGGGCTGACTTCAGTTTAAAATACTCCATCCAGTATGTCAAATCTTGTGGGTTAATAATTTGGATTTTCAAAAATCAATTCTTTGCTATAGGAAAGCTACCTGAAGATAAAGAAATAAGCAGGATCTGCCGAAACCGGTGTGGCTCAGTGGATAGAGCGTCGGCCTGCAGACTGAAAGGTCCTGGGTTCGATTTCAGTCAAGGGCATGTACTTGATTGCGGGCACATCCCCAGTAGGGGGCATGCAGGGGGCGGCTGATCGATATCTCTCTCTCATCGATGTTTCTAACTCTCTATCCCTCTCCCTTCCTTTCTGTGAAAAAATCAATAAAATATATTTTTTAAAAAAGAAATAAGCATGATTAATCTAGTCTGAACTAGTCATGTTCAGTATCTAACCAAGTGTATTTTTAAGCTTCTCTACAAATGATAGGTCAAAGGCTTCAATTTCTTCGGTAGTTACCAGCCTAGTCAGGTTTTTCTATTTTTCTGATTGAGTTTTTGGGGTTTGCATTTTTCTAAGAAATGTCCATTTCATCTAGGTTGTCCATTTTGTTGGAATAGATTTGTATAATCTATTAATTTGCATAATCTATAATTTTTCCATAATCGCTTGTATTTCTGAGGGATCGGTAGTTACTTCACCTCTTTCATTTCTGATTGTATTTGCATCCTCTCTCTTCGCTTCTCGGTGAGCCCAGCAGAGGTTCATCCATCTTGTTTATCCTTCAAAGAACCAGCAGACGTGGCCTGTCGGTCACTGTCTCAGGGACACTTAAAATTCGTAATCTTCCTTTCTGAAAACATGTACTGCCCAAACCAATATTACCTCTCTATTTCCTTTTTGATTTAACATCGTAATCATTACTGTCTCAAAGTAAGTCTGTCGTTGTATACTTAATATTATCTTTAAGACCTTGAATATTAATTTCTACAACAAACTAAACAAAGGATATTCGCTGCTCTGAAACCACCACCCTTTATCATGAAGCAAACAAACAAGCGAACCAAAATCTTAATGAATGCGCCACGCTCTCCTCGAATGCCATCCTCCTGGGATCTGGGAGTCCTTGATCTCAAGATCTGCAACTAATCAATACTCACCCAATGACATTGATTCTAATTCTCAGTGGCAACATCAAGCATGCAAAGTCAATGCATGGCCTGGAATACAGTGGAAGACTCTAAAACGCGGTCGTTCAATACAAAGGAAAGGATTAGATGCGATTCTGGGAACTCCGATGCTGGGGTAAAACCTGAGGAGGTGTGCATTGTGTTTCATGGACCCGTCCCGCTGCGGACAGTCAGTGAATTCCAGAAGAAAACCTCCCTCTCGGCACCGCCTGCCATGGCCATTCCAGTCCTGTTCCCGCGCTCCGTTCTGCAGGCCGATGCTCCATCCACTGAGCCACACCAGTTTCGGCAAGTTGGTTTTTTATTTTATTTTAAAATGCATCTGTGGGATAAGAAAATAAATACTGCAGAGACCGGTTTGGCTCAGTGGATAGAGCATCGGCTTGTGGACTGAAGGGTCCCGGGTTCGATTCCGGTTGGGTTCATGTACCTTGCTTGCAGGCACATCTCTAACGTGGGGTGTACAGGAGGCGGCTGATTGATGTCTCTCTCTCATCGATGTTTCTGACTTTCTATCTCTCTCCCTTTCTCTCTGTAAAAAAATCAGTAAAATATATTTTTTTAAAAAAAGAAAAGAAATACTGGTCAGCGAGCCTCTCTTCCCAAACAGAAACTCACACAGTGAGGTGGGCGGTGAGCGGCAGGGTGTGCGCAGCGGAAGGGATGACGGGTGTCATGGAGCGGACCAAGCGGTGTCTTTACAAGTGAAACAGGAGTCCGAGAGGATGCTCTGGAGAGAAATTAATGCTTTTTTTTGGTCGGAGATAGTTGTGCTGAAGTGTTAGGCCATCAGTAGTCTGCTCATCACACCCACTCCATTCCTGATGTCTAGCTCTGCTCTGGAATTTTTGCGATTTGCTGGAGTCAGACATACCCTCACCATAATCACAAGGTGAAAATAACCTCATGTCACAGAGCGCAGGAGGGTGCTTCACAGGGGAGGAAGGACAGGTCAGTTTGGAATCACATCGTGAAGAGAAAGCCCCCTAAACCCCTAGCATTGGCGACTGACGGTCAAAGCAGGAGGCAGGGGTCAGACAGCGGTGTATAGTGAGCGCCGAGGTGAGCAGGAAAACCTGATTCGCACAGTTTTATCTCTGTTTTAAAAAGGCAACCTGGCCCGCCTTTAGATAATTCCTTGAAAACGTCAAACCCACAGGAGCCCAACTACTTAGGCCGAGATCCTACTCAGTTCTCTTGCTGGCGAATAACTCAGAGTTCTTGGTCAATAGCACATTTTACAGTGTGGCCCAAACCGGTTTGGCTCAGTGGATGGAGCCTACAGACTGAAAGGTCCCAGGTTCGATTCTGGTCAGGGGCATGTACCTTGGTTGCGGGCACATCCCCAGTAGGGGACGTGTAGGAGGCGGCTGATCGATGTCTCTCTCTCATCAATGTTTCTAACTCTCTATCACTCTCCCTACCTCTCTGTAAAAAAACAATAAAATATATTTTAAAAAAATGTTTTTACAGTATGGATCTTTCCATGAAGAATCTTGGGTAGCTGGCTTCCAGGCCTGTTCTCTGTAAAATGCATTTCTTGCTCATGGCAAAGTGCTTTTACATTTAATTTCACCATTTATGTGCAATCCTTCCTTGTCATGATAATTTCCATGTTGATGTATTTGGTCTCCTTGGCCTCTGCTCCCCTCTCCCTGAGTTTTTTTCTTTTTTCTTTTTTTCTCCTTAATCCTCACCCAAGGACATTTTCCCATTGATTTTTAGAGTAGAAGGGAGGGGAGAGACAGAGAGAGAGAGAAACATCGAGGTGAGAGAGACACACCAATTGGTGGCCTCCGGAGCGTGCCCAGACGAGGCCAAGGGTCAAGCCTGCCACCACAGCACGTGCCCTGACGGGGACTCAAACCCGGGACCTTTCAGTCCATGCGCGGAGACCCTGTGCACTGAGCCAAACCGGCGAGGGCGCCCTGAGCTCCTTTGTGATGGATGAAGGGACCCCGTTCCCGCTAACAGCAGTCCCTGCCGGGGGCAGTTGGGTGCAGCTTTCCCTGAAGACAGAGCCCCCGAGCCAGTGCGGCGTCTCTGTCACCTGCAAAGCGAAAAGCCATCCCGAGAGGACGCTCCGGTCACTCGGCGGAACTGCCTGGCCCAGCGCAGCGTTTGCCGAGGGGACCGCGTCAGCATCGTCTCGGTCACGATGGAACGCTTAAGGGCTGACTGCATCCAATATCCCTAAACGGCACTCATCCCCATAAAACGTAATTTTCTCTCTCGGCATTAATTCCATTTGATTTGATTTCCCGCAGCATATGATCAGTGAGGAAACTACTTGTATTACACACGGGGTATATAACTACTCTCGAGTCAGATTAGATCGCTCCCATTTACTATAAAAACAGATCAGCCCGATCATGAGGCGTGCGCATCATTATTTTCACTATGATCTCCTATTAATATTGCCACGGAGTCAAAATGGAATTCTAATTGACCACATCTTCATCAGTATCACCGCTTAGACCAATCGTCATTCCACCCTTGAAAAAAGAGAACAGAAGATTCAAAACTGTGACTTGGGCCCAGTCGGTGTGGCTCAGTGGTTGAGCGTCGACCTATGAACCAGGAAGTCACGGTTCGATTTTCGGTCAAGGCACAGGCCCAGGTTGGGGGTTCCATGACCAGAGGGGGGTGTGCAGGAGGCAGATGATCCATGATTCTCTCTCATCACTGATATTTCTATCTCCCTTTCACTTCTTCTCTGAAGTCAATAAAAATAGACATTTTTTAAAAGGAAAAAAATATGGCTTTGGTTTATATTAGAAGGTTTTTTTGTTCTGTTTTACTTTATTAATGCACTGTGTAATCTACAATAAAAAGCCACAGTTAAAGGCTATGGTATTGCCAGTCTATAGAGTAGGAAATTCATAGCCAAACCTTTGGCTCCTGTTTAGCTGGTAGGATCTGGGACAGGAGACAGAAGGGTTTGCTGAGGAGATACACTTAGGAAAGATCTGAAATACAGCCAGTTCTGAAGAAGAGGGGACATGCCCTCAGCAAGAGCACCGGGGTATTGACCTTTGCTGTGACGAAAGCTACTGACCCAAAAGTAGAATCATTGAGCATCAATATAGCTATTTTGGAAATATGCAATGTGCACTAGTCCGATGGCTAACGGTGGTGATTTTTTAAAGCATGGGATGGAGAGGTATCATATCCTGAGACGACACCGAGAATCCATTTTACAGACTTGTTTTCCCCAAATCCCTGTTGAAAATGACTTGGTTACCAAATCGCTACTGTTCTAGGGCTTAGCGGCGGACACGATAGAATGGTGAGATGACAGACATCATCGATGCTGTAACAATGTTCCAGGATCAGACGCTTGGAACGCTGGGTAAAACATAAAGCAGCGGTTCTCAACCTTCCTCATGCCACGTCCCTTTAATGCAGTTCCTCGTATTGTGGTGACCCCCAACCATAAAGTTATTTTCGTTGCTAATTCATAACTTTATGTTAGAAAGGACGCTGATCAGAGGGAAGAACATCATTATTGTCTTTAGGTCTGAATGTAAGAAATAAATACGGAGCGAGGGACGCTCGCAAGACCCTGTACAAAGGCGGCTCGGGGAGGGGCCCTGGATTGCGGGGTCCATGCCCACGGCCTCGCTCTAGAACCAGCCGAGGTGGAAGGCCCGTCTCTGGGTGTTTGGTGGCCGGTTTCACACTTAAGGAGAAGCGTTCGGTTTAGACCTAAAAGGGCGCCCTTTGCAAGCGTCGCTTACAGAAACGTGTGCACCTCAAGCTTGGAAACGCCTCTGTGCACCCAGGGGCGCACTGATGGAGGCCAGGGGAGCCCCAGGGGGAAACAGACACTATTGTCATCTGCTGCCCTGCCCACCTCACCCCGATCTCTCAGAAAATACAGCCGGCGCCGGGCGTCAGGGGAAAGGCTGATGAGGAATGGTTATTTCTGAACTGACCCATCAGCTCCCCGTTTGCTGGTAAACCAGGGAAGGCAGCGGTGCCGGCCTTGGTCAAGCTTTGCCTACAAACGCGCATGTGCTGCCAACTGGCTGCCATCGATCCTCCTCCTTCTGCACTCACTCCACGGGCCTCGGACCCGCGCGGGCAGACTGACGGCTGTTTATTGGGGTGCGCGGCTGGCGGACACGGCACCGGCCCCAGCAGCTGTCTGGCTCCCGCGCTGGCCCGGAGCCGCGAGGTGGGAAGAAGCCCGAGGGTGACTGAGCTGATGTACTGGTGTCCCCGTCTATGAAGCACCCGCCGCTTTACACATACCCTCTTCCTCTCCTCCCTTTACCCCCTCTCCCTCCCCACCTTCCCCGCCCATACCCCCCCCTATGCACCCTGTGGTCCCGGGCACTGTACAGAGGCTTCTACTGGGAGAGCGGCTTCCTGGGGCTGGCGGCCTCGGTCATTCTGGACGGATAAGTACCAGCCACCCCACCACACCGTCTCTCTCATCGCCTTGTGGGGTCCCTCACCTTTCAGGAGCTCCGTTCCGCCCCCTTTTCTGGCTATCGGGGCGACCTGCCCAGTGTCTTCTGAGTTTGTCCAATGAGTCTTTGGGGCCCTTTACTTGGAGGGGGGATTATTCTTTCTCTGACCCATGCTCCCTTCCTCCGTCCCGGGCACTCACTGCGATGCTGCTGTTGTACTTTCTGGGGTCCACGGAGCATCACCCCCGGAGCTCGTGTTGGAGGCGCGGCTGTGGCTGACGTGGGCGCCTGTGAGCACGCCGTTGGCAAAGGGCCCCCTCTTTCTAAAGTCTGGGTTCCTGGCGTCGTTCTGGCAGGGAATGCGTGCTCTGGGGGTGACGGAGGGTAGGAATGTGGAGGCGGCAATAGTGCGCTTGGCTCTCAGTCTGCATCTCTGTGCTTGGCCCTCGGGGGACTCGTTCACTGTGCACTTCCCCGGCGTGCGGAGGGTGAGCACGGGGACCCCAGAAAGCTCACTCGGGGTCCCTCTCTCTCCCGGGCTTCTCCTGAAACGCTGCGTGAGCGCCCAGAAACAGGGTCACACGCTCAGGAGCCTCTGAGACCTGCCCCGGCTCGCACCCTTCCGCTCCGTTCTCCCTGCCGTGTCCTCTCTGGGGTGGGGTGGAACGGAGGGACCCGCGAGGGAATGTGATTTACTGATGGGGGTTGGCAGACATATGGGGTGTCCCCAAAACATGCACGCACGCCTTGAATAAGGACAAAGGCCGTGCCGATTCAACACGTTCCATCCTCAGCATGTCATGGGATCGGCCGCTGAGGGGTATACACATGTTTGGGACACCACGGGCTTACATGGCTTGCAGTTAATATTGATGTGTAACGCATGCCGGGAGTGAATAGAAATAGCTTTCTAGAACAATCCTACCACCCCATGTTATGGTAACAAGGTCTGAGGGCGGGGTTTACCGTGGCGGGTGTGATCTTTGGGGCTCAGAACCGGACCCTGCGGGGAGTGGGCGAGAAGGCGGGTGTAAAACACATGGAACCGGTCCGTGCACATCAATCCTCACCCGCGCCCAGTGAGCATCGCAGAGGACTCTGACAGCTCTCCCTAGATGTAAAAGGATCGAAAAACTCAAAACTCCTCAACAAGATGCAATTTCGAAACACCTCTAAGCTATGGCTAATGGAAATATTTTTAATCTAATATGCTAGGAAAAAATTCATTCTTTCTATATAAGTTATACAATTTCCTATGAAGAGGACTCAGAAATGGCAGCCAAAAATTAGCATGTGGAATCAAGTGTTACAGAATTAGTAAAAACATTGGTATTTTCCCAGATTTTCTGATTATCTTTGATATTGTCCATTTCATAAATGAATACGTTTCCGTAGTATCTATACTCATTTTAAATAGTGCGTTCTGTATTGGCAATTCTTTATGAAAATTACCAACACCAAGTTTTATGTACATCTGGCCAAGAACCCACCCAGGCATTGCAGTCAGTGTTATCCATGGTCTGTGCGTGAATAACTTACACATAGAATGTGCCTTTTCTGTTCTGTGCTTCCTTTTGTCCGAATGAAATCAATAATAAGGGAGAAAAAAATCCGATGCTAAGCAGAAGGCTGTATCCACACATAAAAGGGGTAGGAAATAGCTCTATTGAGTGCCAAATTTGAGGCTATTTTGTTGAAATGGACAGCTCTCCCAGCATCGATCGATATGCACAATAGCCTTATTGCTATTCATTTATTAAATTGTCTGAGGTAGGGAACCCCCTTCATTAACAATATTATTTCACGGGTGATTTAGAGAGACTGTTTCAAAAAAATTTTTTCCGGAAATACTTTCAATGCTGAAATGATCATATGTGAGAGATCTTGCAAAATGTTGAACTCTGAGAAGTGCCTTTGTTGAAACTTTAAATGCAACCTATATTTTTATTTTGCAAATAGAGCATTACCATGTGGTGATTTGCTTTAGACAAGTGGAGATTTAAAACAATTCCAATCTGGCCGGTCAGCACACAGAATCGAAAGTGATTGGGAAGCTATTTAAGAAAGAAAATGACCAACCCAGGTAGACAAGACTCGAGTTTATTTATCCGATTCATAGCTCCCTTCTCCAAAGGACATTTACAAACGTAATTTTAAAAATAAAAGAACTTCTGAAGGACACACGTTCACGTTTTCAGGCCAACATTACAGGTATGCACGGTCGTGCTGAATGAGCGGTTGGGAAGGGTCCAGTGGGAATCTGGCATCCATTAAGTTAACACTTCATATAAGCAATAATAAAACATTTATTTTCAAGTCCGACATATATTACTTAAAATAGATACAAAGTTCAATTTGCACGTTTTAAATTTGACGGCTATTTCAAGCTACCCTGAAAGACAATACCTTAGCGGGGGGAGAAATGGTTTGGTTGTTGTACATAAGTATGACTTTTAAGACAGTAACAGTCCACCGTGTGTACTTGAGCAATTAGGCAGGTCTGATAATGAGTGATACTATCTTAAAAGAAAGATTTCTTGGTGGGGAGGTGCAGATAAAATAATTTTTGGAGACTCTTATCATACGCCACTCAGAATCCAATTCAAGAAGTGTGATTTGTTTAGAGAAGTACAACATGGAACATATTCATAAATAATGGCCTAGCTCCCCGCTCTGAATCTTAACCGGTGTGACCCCAGCACACCGAAGCGGCGAGAGAAGGTAGTGAGAAAACGGCGCAGATGATGGATGGAGGCATCCGTGTGTTGCTAAGTAGCTTCTCAGACACGTGTTCCTGTCCGAACATAGAAGCGTGCTGGTTTTCCATGTCTGTACAAGTAGCCTGTGAGGTCCTGGACTCTGGAAAGGAAGAAGCTGAGGTATAGCACTGAACAGAGCATCCAGATGCATCTATCTGGCTGGACTTCCTCCACGTGGCCGTCAGCAGGGACGTTGATGGGCGCGCGCCTTGTAAGAGAGTCTTCGGGTGTCTGCACCTCGGAGAAATTTGTTGTTGGCATCAAATAACTGAACCCCCTCTACAGCCATATATACAAAGGCGTTTTATTGGTCATCGAAGACAGGGAAGGAGAGCCATCAGAAATGACAACTTTATTATTATTTTTTTCACAATACATACATTTATTGCCATCGTGGTTCTGTGATTGTCGGAAAATTCGAGGCCAGTGGAATTCAGACACACGCGCGAGTCGTGGACACGGACACAGAGAGATACCAGCATAGAACTGTACACAAAATAATTACAATTTATTCAACACACTGTTTGAGTGCATCCTTCGTGGATGGAGATGATGAGCACCATATCTTTTATGAATATATATTTCTCTCTCTCTTTGTTTTTTCTACAGCACCAAAGAAATCCAAATAGGAAAGGGAGAGGTGAAAATGGGGAATCAAGAATCAGGCTTGCTTCCATCTCAGCCACACTATCTTTTCTTTTCTGGTTTTAAATTATTTCAAAGCTTTTGCCGTGGGCTTCTGCCCTCCCCGACGAGAGGGCATCAGTACTTGCTAACTGGGACCTGTGTACGGGCCGGGCCCTTTCCTACGCCATCCTGACTCAGAGCTCGCCTGTGGCATCGAATGGGCTGGGTGGCACCGAGGCGTGTTTCCTGTCGACTTCCCGTGGCGCGGGTCCGAACTCAGCCCAGAAAACAGGCGGGGCCCACTTCGAATCCGAACTTCTGGTTCTGGTCGCCAAAGTCACTGATCATGACGTCGACGATCGGGACTTGGTCGATGCGCGGCGTGTTGATTTCTATCACCGTCTTTTCATAGCCTTTTCTGGACTGTAAGGTTGAGCAGAAATGGAACGAGTTATGCCATCGTTTTATAGTTTTTTTTTTGTGTGTGTATTTTATTGATCTTTTACAGAGAGTCATCAGAAATATTGGTGAGAGAGAGACATCCATCAGCCGCCTCCTGCACGTCCCCCACTGGGGATGTGCCCGCCACCAAGGTACATGCCCTTGACCGGAATGGAACCTGGGACCCTTCAGTCCGCAGGCTGAAGCTCTATCCACTGAGCCAAATCGGTTTCGGCTCATTTTATAGGTTTAACACAGATGTTATTTTTCTTTTAGGCAGTGGTTCTCAACCTTCCTAAGGCCGCGACCCTTGCATACAGTTCCTCATGTGGGGGTGACCCCCAACCATGAGATTTTGCTACTGTTATGCATCGTTCTATAAATATCTGCATTTTCCGATGTTCTTAGGCGGCCCCTGTGAAAGGGTCATTCAACCCCCAAAGGGGTCTTGACCCACAGGTTGAGAACCACTGCTCTTACGCTTCTGCAGGGAGAGGTAGGAAGGTAAGAGTGGAAGCACCAATTTGCCATGGCGGAGGTCATCCACTCTCCTTGGTATCACTTACGTACGTTTAAATACTGAATGCTGGCACCTCCTTTTCACATTTAGCTATAATTACCCAGCTACGATACTCTAATAAATGGCACGGTTGAAGAGAATCTTACTGAATTGGTAATTACTGTCTGATAGGAAAACTGATGCTGGTAGCGGGTTATACGCCCACCTAATACAGAATAACAAGATCTAGTCCAGTTTTCTTAAGGAAACGTGAGTCTAGGAATTAATGCGTGAGGTGAAGGCAGTCCGCTGGTGTATAAAAACCCTGAGCACTGCCGAAACCGGTTTGGCTCAGTGGATAGAGCATCGGCCTGCGGACTGCAGAGTCCTGGGTTCGATTCCGGTCAAGGGCATGTACCTTGGTGGCGGGCACATCCTCAGTAGGGGCCGTGCAGGAAGCAGCTGATCGATGTCTCTCTCATCGATGTTTCTAACTCTCTATCCCTCTCCCTTCCTCTCTGTAACAAATCAATAAAAAAAAGCAAAACACCCTGTGCACCGCGCTCAGCAGCTCAGCACGTTTCTGCCGCGGACCCTCCTCTCCTCGGCCCCGGGAGCGCCGCTCACTATAACGGCGCCTCCTCTGCGGCCATCGGGCGTCTACACTGGTGACACGTAGTGCCAACCAGCAGGCCCTCACCAAGCTTGCCTTCTGCTGGGGCTTTTAAGTATGTCCGCCTGCTCCCTGGCGTGGCTCAGTGGCTGAGCCTTGCCCTATGCACCCGGAGGGCGTGGTGGGATTCGAGGTGAGGGCACCTGCCCGGGGTGTGCAGGCGGCCGCCGGCCAGTGACTCTCTCTCTCTCTGTCCTGTGTGTCTCAGAGCCGCTAACACTGTGTCCCCCCCTGGCAGTGGGCACAGGCGCTGCCGGGGGCCGGGGCGGGGGGACTCACCGCGCAGCCGTCGTGCAGCGCCCGCAGGTACGGGCTGTTGTCGTGGGACAGCTCCTCGTCGTTGGAGCCCAGGAAGCGCAGCGCCTTGCCGTAGCCGCCCGAGGCCGCGTCGTGCCAGGCGGCGGACAGGTGGCAGTGGTAGGTGAAGTTCTGGCGCGCCGACGCCGTCAGCAGCCGCAGGAAGGTCATCTGCACCATGTTGATGGCGTTGCCCTCCACGTCCAGATACGAGAGCTGGGGACAGACGCCGAGGACACGTCAGGACCCGGCTCCTGAACACCCCTACTGGGGATGGGCCTGCTCCTCTGCCCGGCCCTAAGGGATGGCATCCCTGTGGGCAGGGAGCCGGGAGCGTGCGGGTGGCGCTCAGAGCCGCTTCCCTTTAAGGGACGTGTGTGCGGGGGGTCAGGAGCCCAGAGCCGGATCTTAAGAAACCGGGGCTGTCATCCCGCCTGAGCTGCTGTGAGCACTGCTGAGCTTGGGAAAAAATCACTGTATTTCTGGGTGTCAGTTTCCTCATCAGAAAACAGTGTTTCCGAAAAGCCTTTCCTTGCATTTGCGTCTAATAGTGAAACTGAAAACTGAGGTGTCAGTGAGCTATGTTTATTCTGATTTCGCTGACTCCTCTAAAAATATCAGTTTATGGCCAAGACAGGTGTTGCTCAGTGGATATAGCATCGGACTGCGGCCTGAAAGGTCCCAGGTTTGATTTCAGTCAAGGCCATGTACCTTGGTTGCAGGCACATCCCCAGTGGGAGGTGTGCAGGAGGCAGCTTATCGATGTTTCTAACTATCTCTCTCCCTTCCTCTCTGTGAAAAATCAAAATTTATATTTTTTTAAAAATGTCAGTGTACCAACTGGAAGCACATTTTTAAGCGAGTCCCCGCAGTTCCGCTTCACTGCTCCACTCGGACCCGCCGCCTGCCCATTCTCAGCCTTGGGTGCCGGGGAACGCGTTGTCAGTCAACATTTGCTGGGGGTTCAGTAAGGAAAACAGTCCTCCTAACTGCAAAGTCTCAAAAACTGTCTCTTTAACGAAGTTTTAAATTGTGCTCCGGGGTAGAATCCAAAGACCTGGGCTCAGGCTGAGACATACAAACTTAGATTTTAGAAAAAAATTAAGAAATTCACCCAGATCACACTGAAATGAAATCTTGTGCAGAACACAAAATGAAATCATTAGAATCAAAGCCACTATGTAGATGTATTCTCTCTGCCCGACGTTTCTAACAGAAGCCATTTAAGATATCTATCTCGGCTAATAGAATGCACATTTTAGGATTATTTCAGCAAATTTAGTGCATCTCCATTCCCTTTCATAGAAAATCTGATGTCTCTCAAGTCTAAGCCACAGCAGAGTAAGAGCCATGGGCGCTGCTTCGTATAATCCAGCCCAGCATGGTCTGTGTCAAGAGCAGCGGTTCTCAACCTTCCTAAGGCCACGACCCTTGCATACAGTTCCTCATGTGGTGGTGACCCCCCACAATGACATGTTGCTACTGTTATGCATCGTGATGTCAATATCTGCATTTTCCAATGGTCTTAGGCGACCCCTGTGAAAAGGTCATTTGACCCCCAAAGGGGTCGCGGCCCACCGGCTGAGAACCGCTGGTCAAGAGGCAGGACATTTACGAAGCTGCAGGGAAAGCACTGCCCGCGGCGGGAACATACCAGTTTTCCTCTCTTAAACTCGCTGAACCAGCTCCCCGGCTTCTCCTTCGGCCACGAGGAGATCCTCACCTGGTGCGGGAGAGCAGGGCGGTCAGCGGGTGGACAGCACGAGCAGTAACATGTCTGTGCACACGGGTCGTTCTTAGCAGGAGCGAGACGCTAACTGCCTGCTCCGGATTACACAGAACGTACGAGGGCAAACTCGGAGAGGATCCTGGGGATCCCCTGTAGCGAGGCGAGTCGCTTTGCTCGTCTCCTTTCCCTGCGCAGAAGCGGGGGACACTCGGGTGCAGGCCAGCGGACCTGTGGGGAGCACAGCTCGGCCCCAGCTCACCCCTTGCCCAGGCGCCCTCACAGCGCCGGCAGCCTCAGCCCCCGGTGGGTACCACGGCACCCGCAGCCCAGGTCCGGGCCTGGAAGTGTCCCACCAGCCACTGAGGCGGATGCTGCAGAGACGCCCTGGGCAGGGAGCGAGCCTGGCCATTCTCTGCGGGAGAGAACATTCTGGATCTCTCAGATCTGTGTTCATTGTTTTGCTTTGCAAAGATGAGCGGTACCTATGGCTGGCCCCGGCCTCACGGTACCTGCTGGAGTCATCAGGGTAAAGGGGTGCCTTTTCCTCTTTGCTGCAGGCCTTTGGGGGTGCTCTGAGCTCTGTGATGCGTCCCCGCGTGCCAGGCAGGTGGGAAAGGCAAGGGGGCTTTGTCTCCTCCCCTCACCCCCCTCAGGAGAGCAGCGGCCCACACAGCCACTGTTTTGACCGAGGGAGTTTCCGTGACTCTGAGGCCCACGCCGTTTCCTAAGCAAACGTGGTTTATTAAAAACCACGAAGGCAGACTTTCCCACCTGTGTGTGTTTGGGACTGTAATTATGCCAGTGAGAAATCTTTCCTTATATCGATAATGAGCTTGAAGCTTTAAAGATAGAACTGAACTGTACTGGTATTTCTTGGTTTTCACTGAGCAGTGAGTTTGGCCCTGGCCGGGGTGGTTCAGTGGATAGAGCACCAGCCTGTGGACTTGAAGGTCCTGTGTTTGATTCTGGTCAAGGGCATGGACCTCCAGCCTGGGCCCTGGTTGGGCTGGTGCAGGAGGCAGGCCATGGATGCGTTTCTCTCGGTCCCTCCTCTCCCTTCCATTCTCTCTGAAAGTCCACGTAAGAATACCCTCGGTCGAGGGAAAAAAAAAGAGAGAAATGGGTTTGCAGGACTAACCATTGGAAACGTGTGCATGTGTGGAGAAAACTCTTCTTGTATGTGAAGAAGGAATGCTTTAGGGAACTGTATTCCAGCATCAGCACAGCTGTGAGTTCTACCCCGTGGGGGGCGGTGTGGAGGCTGCTACACGTGCCCTGAACCCCGAGGACCGGCGGGTCGGGGAAAGCCCTACACTTTAGGGAGCACGCAGGTGCAGCAGGAACACGCGTGGGGGCACTACGGGAGGGAGCACTGGTTAAGGCCACACCCCACTGGTGCCTTATTCAAGTTTATGCAAATGACGCCCTCGTCACCGTAAGGAGAGTAGCTGAGGGGCCTGTGACAGGCTCGTCCCCCCGGTCAGCTCAGTGTTGCCCAAACGGGGCCGGCCCGGCAGCGTGGCCTCCAGCGCACACTCACCCCCTCGGACTTCCTGTCGGGGTAAATGCACGTCTCGCCGCCCGCCGTGAAGTTGCAGTAGACCTTGAAGGAGTCTCCCGAGCAGCCCTGGTTGGGATCGATCCAGTACTCCCCTGAGGCAGGGAAGAGAGGGCACGGACACGGGTCAGGGGCACACACACATGCAGGTCACAAATCAACGGCATCAGGTACCCCATCTCATGAGAGAGTGAGAGGAGCTGAGATAAATATGCGCCCTCTTTCCCACAGGGACTTCTCACACGCTTCCGGTCGTCCTGGGGTTAAACGTGACCCCTTGTCTTGGCTGCCTCAGAGCTGTGCTGTACCCCAGGTCCTCTGCCTGGACACCCGCTTTTCTGCCTAGCGCCTCTTCCTTCCGGGTCTCAGCGTCCCTGTCCCCCCCTCTCACAGTCACCTTCCACTGCTCGCATGCACACGGAGGCAGACATGTGCTCCACCCTAAACCACCAGAATTATCAGCACTGAAGGCCGCGCGTAGAATAGCCAACGTGTGTCTTCTCGGTTGACCATCGGTAACAGGGAGGTTGGGGGAGTACCTACCGGCCTGCAGGATTACCGGGAGCACTTACAGCGAGCGCTCCTCCCTGCAGCCCTGCTCCCCTGCCTGCGGCCCCAGGGGGCGGTGGACCCTGTGTGTTTGGAGGCGGCTGTCTGTCCAGGCCATCATCTCCGAGGCCCAGCACCCACTCTCTCCTGGGAATGACCTTGCCCTTGGAGTTGGGCGGGTGAAGGTGGTAACTCGGTGTGAGCAGTTGCTCTGGCTGTTGGTGGGTGGATGAAACATTTTGTTTGGCTCCACGCTATCCTCATTCCTAAATACTCCGCTCAGTGAACCAAATGCGATTGTTACGCTGTTTCCTCGTGTTGACTTTACTCATATTAATGTAAAGTACATTAGGGTAGAGGATGTAAATAGTTATGTGGTAACATGCACATATGTGGATGCCCCATTCTATGGCTGCTATGACAGGGTCAGGTGCACTTTGTTACCTATAATCATCCGAAAAAGATCTTGTTGTAACTGAGCGAACCCTCGTTTTATAGACACGGGTTTTCCTGAGCAGATCGTGCATTACGCAGCATAAGTGACACTTTCTGTGGACAAGACTGGAATGGATAATTGCCGGCTGGCGTGTTATGTGAGACTGTGTGACACTTAACGAGAAGGAACGAGCGGACGTGCCTTGGAGCCCAGAGGCTCCGCCCTCGGCCGTGGCCGTGGCCCGGACGTACCGTCGGGGAAGTCGGGGTGGCTGAGCTGCAGGTCCTTGCAGGTGCGGGCGGGGTTGGTCTGCGTGCCCATCGGGAACTTCATGTGCTCGATGTCCTGCTTCAGGGAGTGCAGGGACCCGAAGATCTCCTCCATGCCGTCCGAGTAGTCCAGCGCCGCGTCCCCCGCGTCGGCCTGCATGGCCTCGGCGTGTCGCCGCGTCTTCTTGGGCGACAGGATGGGCAGGGGCTGGATGACCTCCCCGGGGGGGCCCTGCGGGGGAGAAAGGACACACGGCGTGTTTCTGGGGTCCCGCCGCCTGCAGCGCCCACTCACCGCCGGTGCCCAAGCCCGCGCTGCGTGGCCCCTCTCAGACCCTGCTCTCGTTTATCCGTGAGCCCCATGTACAGGCCTCACCCCACCATCAGCTTCGGCCCCTGAGGACGAAGCACCCCTTTCAGGCTCTCTGCCACCTCAGGAGGCGTCTCTTGTGCCGGGTGAGAATTTACTGGAGGGCATTTCCATCCTCTCCACATGCCCTCAGCGTGTTTCACACATTTATCAACGAGCACACTCAGAAGAAATTGCTCCAGATCTGAAGTTACCCTAAGGCAGTGGTTCTCAACCTGTGGGTCGCGACCCCTTTAGGGGTAGAACGACCCTTTCACAGGGGTCGCCTAAGACCATCGGAAAATGCAGGTATTTACATCACGATGCATCACAGTAGCAAAATCTCATGGTTGGGGGTCACCACCCCATGAGGAACTGTATGCAAGGGTCACGGCCTCAGGAAGGTTGAGAACCACTGCCCTAAGTGGTCGATCCATATCGTTATGGCTCGAACCGTGTCCCCCACAAACTCCCAGGCAGAAGTGTGGAGTGCAGGCACCTCGGAGTAAGATGGGGTGGCTGTCATTAGTGAGGTGACTGTGAGGGCAGAAGGGTGAGTCCTAGACTGGCCTCTGCGGAAGGAGGAAAGTGGGGGCACAGGGACCTGCCCAGACAGCCCCCCCTGGGCGGGAGGTCTCCGTCAGACCTGGCCCCCCATACGCTGGTCCAGGGCGTGGGCCCCTGGATGGACCGTAAGCTGCTGTGGGGGATGCACACTAACCCCCTCACCCCCATCAGGAAGCCAGGCCCGCAGCCTGAGGCCTTTCCCAGGACCTGTCACTGAGCGGTGTGAGGCCCGGATGGCCCGCGTTCACACGGGGTGTGTGTGTGTGTGTGTGGTAATTACTGCTGTTCGGATGGTCACATGCAGTGTGTCTTTGTAGCAGACCTTCGCTGCTTTCCTGACAGTCTGACAGCAAAACGTATGGCTTTCTGAGGGGACGAATGGGAGCAGGCCTCTCGGGCAGAGAGAATGAAGCGCCTGTCTTCCCACCGCGCAGCCAGTGCCAGGACAGGCCTCGGCCTGAGACCGAGACTTCCTGAGCGCGGTGCCCGGCCCCCCCGACACACACACACTTGGAGGCCACTCTCCGCTCCGCACTCACCGGCGGCCCGGGGGGCCCTGGCAGGCCGCTGTCGCCCTTCTGGCCGGCGGGTCCCTGCGGGGGGACAGGGACAGGTGAGCTGAGAACATGTCACGGGGCCGCCTCCCCGGGGAGCGCAGGGGCTGGTACTCACCGTGGAGCCTTTGTTCCCCTTGGGGCCTTGCGGGCCCTGGAAGAGACAAGAGCACGGGGAGGGGTGAGGCCGCGGCCTCGGGGGCACTGGTGCGTTTACGGGCGAAGCGCGTTCCCGGACTTACCGGCAAGCCTGGCGGTCCGGGGGGCCCGATGGGACCGGCGGGGCCTGGGATTCCCTGGGGAGAGGCAGGGAGGGTCCCCGAGTTAGAGGGCGTCGCTGCCGGGGTTGGCCAAGCAGCGCCGAGGTCAGAGTGCACAGAGTTTGCGAGAAGAGCTGGCATTTCCCAGTGTCTGTGTCAGAAATAACTGGGCACGGCCGTCTGTCTCCCGTGATGCTTCAATGTCAGAATACACATGTAGGTCTCTGCAGCTTCAATGTCTGAACACACGTGTATGTTCCTGCAGCCTTCAAACCATGATTGGCAAGTGCTGGGATCAATACACCTTAGTGCAATGAACTCCTGAACTGTAGCGTCTGTGACTTGAACTGGGCATGCTTTTACTTACCTGCTCTGAGGTGCAATAGATTTTCCCCTGACAACGGGATTAGAACAAAGATGCTCTAAATCCCCCCGTGGTCAAGTCCGAAGGCCCTGCACTCGCTGTGTGTGTGTGTGTGTGTGTGTCTTTGTGAGTGTGTGTGTGTCAGGGGAAGGACAGGAAAGGACGGTCTCTCCTCACCCCGTCGCCCTTGGCTCCTGGCGATCCCTGGGTCCCGGGCAGCCCTCGGTCACCCTTCTCGCCTTGCTCTCCCGGAGGCCCGATCAGGCCGATCAAACCAGGATGCCCCTGTGGAGGCAGAGAGAGGCCGTGTTAGCAGCACAGAAGTCACAGCCATGAGATAACGGCGCATTAAGTTTCTGAAACGGAACTGGAACTGTCTGAAAGGACGTGGGATGAGGACCTTCTCTGTCCACACCTCGCAATCGCTTCCTGCTGACATTAAGACCGTGTCGAGGGCTGGGGGTACTGTGACACGAAAGGCTTTCTAAAAATAGCATCCTCAGCATTTCCTTTACTGACCAGGAATTCCCTCAACTACAAGACAAATAATCACCAGCCCTAGCCAGCTTGGCTCAGTGGATAGAGCGTCAGCTTGTGGACTGAAGGGTCCCAGGTTCGATTCCAACCAAGGGCACAGGCCTGGGTTGCAGGCTCAATCCCCAGTGGGGGGTGGGAGGGGGCGCGCAGAGGCAGCCAATCAATGATTCTCTCTTATCACTGATGTTTCTCTATCTCTCCTTCTCCCTTCCTCTCAAATCAATAAAGAAATATATTTTTTAAAAAAGACAAATCATCAGCAGCTGTGAGATGTTGGTGCAGTAAACAACTGGAAACTCGTTGTTTTAATAAGCTCCTTATTTTCTGTGAAATGACTTCTATTCCGAAGAGACTGCGCAGTCGTTAAGAAATATATCGAAATTTAAAAATAATCCCAAAAATATTAATGCCATTCTGAAAAAGGCTTATTTCACAAAAACATGATCTGGTGCAGCTCGGTGTACATTTTGGGAGATCACATTACTATTTGTAAGATAGTCTGTTCAAGTGTTTACTTCCATGTTGAAGCTTAGAAACGGGCCTTTTGCTATTCCCTGTGCTCCCTTCTGAATTCCTCATTTAGGGTAACCTCATGCGTCCCCCAGTCCCTCCGGGGCCCCGGGGAAAAGGCACGCTGCCTCTGGCACCCTCTTCACTACGACTCTGTGCACGGGCTCCAGTCTGGGTCCAGCAGCAGAGCTAAGGCCTGGGTCTGTCCTCGCTGAGAACAGTGACAGCCTTGGGATTTCCCTCTTGGTGACTTTAATCTGCGAAAGTGTGGCCTCTGCTACCAGAATGTCCAAACTGCCCACACAGACGCAGTCTCACCTTCTCGCCCTTGGAGCCGGGGTCACCTTTGAGACCAGGTAATCCAGGAGGTCCCTGAATGATGAGAAAGAACGAACACACACACAGCGAACCATGTTATACCACGCCCAGAGCAAGTTTGCCAAATTAAACTTAATTTTGACCAAGTTGAAAAATAATAATGATTGACTTTTAGTTTTCAGAATTCTAAACTATTTAAAAACTCTACGGTTGAAATATTTAACCATAATAACAAAATATATTAGTGATCATTTTGATGAAAAAATACATGTCTTCATATTTATTTAAAGTTGAGAAGGGTAAATTTTTAACTGCACTGATTTTAGAAGAAAGGATTCTCAAATAACATCGATTCAATCCAATATTTTGTCATTACACTCACACTCACAGATCACGCTATTTCCAGGAACATTTTAAAACCTCGGTTTGGAGTGAACTTGATAGACAGGTCCCGGTGGGGCAGAGGAGAGCTGGTGGGGATGCTTGCTGGGCATCGGAATTCCAATGACCGCCTCCTCCCGCTGGGAGCCCCCTACCCACCAGCGGGGTTCACTGCGTCTATCATTTATCACCCCCCGAGCTTCATCTAGAAAAGCATTCTCATAACAACAACCGTGTCAGAGGATTGTAGTCAAAGAAAAACCAAAGCACTGCCTAAATGGAACTGCCATGAAAACTTTTATTATTATTATTATTATTATTATTATTATTATTACTATTATTATCTGCTTTTGCTATAATCAGCCTGCTCGTCGTATTCTAACGGGACAGAGTGCCAAAAGGAAGAAACCGCGGGAATTCTAATGGCTCAGGCTTCATGGGAACGGCACCAGACACTTACCTGTGCTCCTAATGTGGTTCCACTCACTTCTGTGAATGTGACTCATGAAGAAGGTACAGGAAATTCTTACTAATACCTCTCAGCTAATCATCTCCACGGAATTACACAACCATGGGACTGGCCAGGCACACACCAGCTCCTCACCCTTCCCTTGGCTGGAAGGAGCGGCCGGCAGATCTGATGGAGCAGTGATATAACGAACCCTCTGCACGGGGACAGCGGGAGACTAACGCTGCCCTTAGAGCGGTCACTGCGAGTGGACACCGTTCCTGGCTCCCCTCCAGGGTATTGTGAAGGGAAAACCCTGGAGATGGACATGATTCCTCAGTCACCCCGTGGGAGAGAAAATGGGGGGGGTTACTTTAAGTGTCTGGAAACACAGACATTCGCCCCGAGGCACCGTGCACCCCAGACGGCGTGCTCTGATAAACATCACAACACGGTGATCTCGTGAAATAACATGTAATTTGGTGAAAGCGAGCGTTGTGGTGAGCATGCTCAGCACCGTGGAATACCGCACACTCGGCCTGTGTATGGAGCATTAAATGGAGCACAAAAAGAAACCAAGTGCAGTTTGACACCCGCTGCACTTGCCTGGCTGGTTGGAAAGAGAACGCCATAGGTTCTCGTGTTGATCGGCCTGTAGACAAAGGGAAGTGAGGCAGAGCTAAGACTAACGTGTCCAGGGGTGAACACAGAGCGGTGTTTCGGCGACAGTGGACAGATAAGACACAGTCAGAGCCTAAGACACAGTCAGAGCCGAGGCCCAGCGTAGTGCGGCTCCCCTACCTTCAGACATGAAACAGCTCCTGAGCCACGCTGACCTCCGGACAGACAGAGGTGTGACTGTTGTCCCGTGACCGAGGGGGACTTTCCTAAAGCCGCCCGCTGCCAGGGGGCACGCTGGGCTCCAGGCCTGGATCCCCTCCTCCTCACTCAGCTCCAAACAGTTCCCCCAAAAGTGAACCTCTGTTAACTGGCCCCGAGGACTACCGAGTGGCCGGAAAGACATCCCAGAGGGGACTCTGCTCGCTCCGCCCTCTGAGGACAAAGAGCATCTTCCCTGACATTAGACGTCACCGCCAAATGCTCCGATCTGTCCTTAGAACACGCGGCCAAGTGGCAGGCACCTGTGCTCTCAACGCTGACCCCTCCCTCGCTCTGTGAGCGCACATCTACCCAAGAGCCAGAGGTATGGACTCTGGGCGGAATCTATACATTAACAATAGAGCCACTTAGCATGAGGTGTATTTCATCCGGGAAAAAGGTCCTAACACTTATGGGAAAATCTGAAATAACAAGAAAAAAACCTCTGGCGAATTTTAGGGTGACGTTAAGGTGAAGGCGCGTACTCTGCAGTTAGGAGCACCCCGTGTTCATGGAAAATATTCCTAAACAGTGCACATTGGGGGAGGGGGATGGAGTAGGACCTGTGAGGTCTGTGCTGACTTGATCTTCTCCTGCTTGAAGTCACTCAAAACTTGGTAACTTTTATTCAGTCACTAAAACAACTTACCTTTTCAGGGAAGGTTCAAGGACACTCAGAGGAAATTCTGGTGACATTTTTATAAAAGGGATGACCCTGATTCCCTGGATTAATTAAGATTGTGAGGCCCCGGTCTGGTGGCTTTCTGCGTACGTGAGTGTGTGAGATAACTGCTCGGTGTTCCTCTCTGTAAAACTAAGTTACGTGCGGAAGTCCTAGCATGTTTAATGAGCATCTCTCAAAGGGCGCTGTGCGGTTTGTTTGGATTCGTCCCTTTACACAAAACTAATTCCGGAAAAGGAAGCTTAACTGTCTCTGCCATCGCCTAGAACCTGTCACGTGGCGAGTACAGATTTCGAAGCCTCGATCTGAACGCTTCCTTCCCGCCCGGGTCAGCAGAGCGCAGCCTGGCTCTAGAACACCCTCCGCCTGTGAACGCTAAGTGGATCCACTCCGTGCTTCCCGCGTCTGCCAAGCATGCCGCTTGCACATGGCAGCGACTGAGCTCGGCGGGGAACCGGGCACACCTCTCTTCACCATGGGGGTTCATGTTCTCTCTCTCAGCCACAGGATGGACTGACAGAGAGACTATTTGGTGAAGGAATCCCTGTTGCACTAGGCCAGCGCTGCCCCTTTAAATTGGTGCCCAGGAAGGCGGGCATCGCACGCATCTGGGCAAAGAGTGGACGAGCTACTGGTGGCATTTCACTCGGAGCAGAAACTTTTTTTTTTTTTATGCAAAGACAGAACCAAGGAAAGACCTCCTGACCATGGAGCACATTTTCCAAAGAACCAACCCGGGTCACTTTCCTCCTGTCCGGGTAAGACACTTCCTGAATGTCGCACGAAATCTCGAGCAGTTTACAGGCTAGAATGACTGAAATCGCAGATCATGAACCATTTTGTTTCTGGAATCCTCCTTCCTCACCGGAAGGGTGCACTCACCAGGGGTCCGGGCGGCCCGTCTTGGCCTGCAGCTCCGGGGAGACCTTGCTCTCCCTGTGGGAATAAACAGGATTGATTTCTTAAACGAACAGAAACGTATTTCCTCTATTTTAATTTTGGAAGAAAGCTGACACTGACCGTGGGGTCCCTCACACGGAGAACCCCTACAATTAATTGTAAGCGGTCTCCAGCCTCCCCCGTGTGTGGCCTTTGTCTATAGGTGTCCACCTGTGTCAGGTATAAAAACAGGACATCTGTGTGATCTTAGGGTTTTGTTTTCTACTCTGCCCTTAGTCAGAATTTCACCAGGAACTAAGTCAATAAATGGCACACTGAACTAGTTCAGGTTTTCATTATTACGTATTTCCCCAACTCCCTTCCAGTAAGAATGGGGGTGCTTGTTTAAAACGATAAAACGGTGCAGTGCTCACCACAGGCCCGGGGATGCCCCGCAGGCCCTCGGGGCCGGGCTTTCCTGAAGGGCCCTGAGGACCGACCGGGCCCGTCTTGCCGGCAGGACCTTCGGCACCTGCTTCGCCCTGTGAGGACACAACACGGGCAGTGAGGAAAGGTGTCACTTTTCATGAAATGACAGGACAAGTCCAAAAAAAGTGTCAATCTAGACATTGGGCCTGGCACGCCCAGCTGTGCACGCACCACCGACCTTACCTTGGCGCCCTTCTCCCCTTGTCGCCCCTCCGCACCTGCCGCTCCGGGGGGACCCTGCGGAGAGAACACAGTCAGACTCCCCTGCACCCACAGGCCTCCTGAGCCCTAAAACCTCGGCATTCCTAAACCCGTGGCCACAGATGGAGAGAAGAATCCTTTCTATGGCCTACCTAACATTCAAAGCATCAAAGGAGACGTTTTGAGTGAGAAATTAGACAATAGAACCTTAATATTTTTATTTTCTTCCTAATAACTCTGCCGCGTTCTTCATGTCCTCACCTTCGGCCTTCCAACTCCACACAAATGGAACTCTGGCACATACACATCCACAATAAACTTATTCCAAGGCCTGTAAGACTGACAGTTACCGGGGAATATGTATTTCATTCCACTAGTTAGTGGAGTTTCAATGATTACTTCCACAAGCACGCCATGCCAAGGCGATGGGGTTTTCTGCACCAGCTCAGACACAAGACCTGAAAGTTTAAATAAATGATCCCCAGAAAACTGCATCCATTTGTCCCCAGACTCTCCTGTTTCCTCCAGTCTTTGCCGGGAATTGTGCTCAGGGTCAGGGACTGAGCTGGAGGCAGGGGAAGGGAGGGGAGAGAGCGCTTTGTAAGGCTAGCATGTTCACATGATGTGCATTGGCCCCAGAAAGTGCTTTTCGGCAAAATGCACGGGACAGACTCGGTTTGGGCACAGCCGGGAGGCGACCCTGGGTCTCAGCAGCTCCACCCCCACCTAGCGCCTCCAGGAGACGCACACTCACTCTCCAGGATTGCCAGTGCAGGGCAGGGTGTGCACGCTACACATGACGACTCAATCCCCTCCTTGTTCAATAACTGTTCCCATGCCGAGTGACGTCACTGCCACTCGCGGCATCCTGATCAATATTCCATTAGGGAGGCTGCTGGGAGGATGCACTCGTGGAAACAAAGGATGGCACGTGGGAACATGTCTTGCCGTGGCCCCTCCGGCCCTGGGGTGAGACCCTGATGGCTGCTGGTCTCTCTGTCTGGGTCTCCAGGGTGAGGAGGCCCAGAGGAAAGGCATAGGACAGAGACACAGCTTACTCACGCTTCCATGTCCTGGGGGGGGACTAGGGGGACTGCAGGGACACAGTGAGGAGGAAGGGAAAGAGGCACCCATCCATCAGAGAAATAGCATTCCCGGAAGATATTTACTGTAAACCCAATTTACGTTGCCGGGAGACCGAAGGAAAACCTGTGTGCTGTGTCCACCGAGACGGGTTGTGTGGAAATCCCCTCAACTCCAGCCCCGGAGGAGAACGCCCCAGTCCTTGTGGATTTCTCAGGGGGGCCGAGCCCAAGAAACAGACTGTGTTTCCCACCTGCCCACGCCCAAGCATGGGGCAGAGAGGCGACAGGAGCTGGCACAGATGCTGCGAGAGGCGGTCCATGGAAACGTGTTATAAATGATGCAGCCGGAAGGATGGGGAGGAGAACCTCGCACCTCCTGTAACCAACATCGCAACCAGGTCTGCGTCTCTATGTCACTGTGGCCTTTTGTTAAAATCTTTCCCTGGCCCTGGCCAGTTTGGCTCAGTGGACAGAAGGTCAGTCTGCGGACTGCAGGGTCCCAGGTTTGATTCCTTTCAAGGGCATGTACCTTGGTTGCGGGCACATCCCCAGTAGGGGACGTGCAGGAGGCAGCTGATCAATGTTTCTACCTCTCTATCCCTCTCCCTTCCTCTGTAAAAAAAAATAAAAAATCAATAATATATATATCTTTTTTAAGAAAAGATCCTTCCTCTGCTTCCAAATAGAGGCGTCTTCTTGGAAAGCGATCTCAAGCTTTGTGCTGATGCTCCCAAGCCCAGCCCACAGACCCTGCATCGGGGTTTTCAGTGTTCTGGTTAGCCCTGGCTGTGACATTCCCTCTCCTGGATGCCCTGGAGCTGACACCAGCCGCCCAGGACACCTAGACGGAGGGCGGGCTACTCACGGAGCCATGGAGCTGCCCTTCCCTGTGAAGGCCTGGCCTGGAGGCTCCAGTGGGATCCGGTTTCACAGGGATTTTGACAAACTTAAGAAATCGCCCTCTCCTCTAGGACGCACCGCTGACACAGAGAGTGCATACCGGGGGGAGAGGGCGATGCGTGGATGGCCCCAATAAAGAGTTTTAAAACTTACTCTCTTCCCAGGAGGGCCTGGCGGGCCGGCCTCACCGGAGGGGCCGGGAGGACCCTGGAAAAGGAGAAAAACAGTTAAGCCGAGAGGTGCGGTTTTACGGCTACAGCGTTTTCCAGAATCAGGACTGAACCCACCTCCCTGCTCCATTTCTCCCCTCTCTCTCCCGGAGAACGCAGCCCTGACTCAGATGCCTCCCCTGCCGGTAGGTAACCACAGGCGGACACCCTGTGAATCCCCAGAAAGTGAATCAAATACCAGGTTCCTTACAAAGTGCCCATTTCTCTCTGACTCGCATCCACAGACGTGCCGACTACAGAACGTGCGTTGGAGTGCAGCTCGGATGACACACATCGGTGAAGCCACCAAACAGCACGCCTCTGCCCTCCCTGTGCCACGCCACCGCTGCGCCCAGGAGCGTGCACCTGCCGAGCCGTGGCCCCGGGCACCACTGGCACAGAAGGAGCCCCAGCTCCAAGGGGCCATCTCCAGGGCGACGCTCTGGACACAGACCCGAGTGAGGGAGCAGCCTGTCGCTGGCTCCTGCTGACACTGGCGCCCCTCGGACCAGCCACTGTGGCCACGGCGCTGCTGTCACCAAACATCGCGGCCGCCGCAGCCAGCACTGCGCGGAGCTCGGGAGGTCAGCGCCCGGAGGAGTGACGCGCAGGCCACGCCACAACCCAGCGTGCTCCCGGCCTGTCTGCTGTCCACGCCACTGACACGAGGGCCGGACAGCTGAACTGGATGCCGTCGGGCAGACCTGGTGTGACTATGTATTTTTTTGTTATGAAGGCTGTGCTTAGATTGCTTACATCACATGGCGTTAGAAACACTCCATGTGAGTCAGCCTTTTGGCTGGAATGAAATGTAACGGCTCATTCTTTCAGAACAAAGGTTAGTTCTGGTTTTCTCAGTGCCTCGAGGTTAAAGACTGAATAAAAGCTGTGTGTGCCTCCTCACCGGCTGCCCGGGGTCTCCGTCCTCGCCCTTGTCGCCGCCAACGCCATCTTGACCCTGAAAGGGAACAGGAAAGAGCCCGCTATTTCTCACCGTCCCGCCCCGCTTATCAGAGGAGCGCCCAGCGCCCGGTCCCCGACCTCGAGCTCCATGAGGACCAGGAGGACAGGGATTCGCTCCTTCTGCTGTTCTTTTACGGACGGAGGGATCCCTCACTCTTTCCGCCAAGATGTGTGAAACCGTGACCACGTCACATTTAAAATGTAGTGTGTTTTAAAAAAAATTATTTTTACTGATGAACCGGGTTCCAGAGGTCCCCGTTTCCCCCCATAACCCCCCCCACTGTCCCCCCAGCCTGCACTGCTCTATTGGCTGTATCTGTGGGCTCTGTCC
>PVJN01005907.1:0-15876 GCA_004026805.1 Lasiurus borealis | reverse complement strand
GCGGTGCAGAGGGAAGGAAGTCAGTGAGAACGGTCTTCAGGAGCGCTGACGTCTGAGGCCAAGGTCATGGCACACCCAGGTGAGAATGCCCCCTCCTCTCGGCAATGCCACAGCCCAGGCGGCACCGAGGCTGCATGAAGAGTCACACGGAGCCCGTGATTTCCCATCTTCCCATCTTCCCACGAAAGCGCCAAAGTGGCCTTGACCTCGGGCCGCTCGGAAGGAACTGACTCACCGGGTTGCCCTTCGGGCCGTCGTCTCCCGGGGGCCCCTTGGCACCGGGGGGTCCGGCCGCACCGGGAGGCCCCGCTTCTCCCTTCTCTCCTCGTTCTCCTTTGGGGCCCTGCGCCAGGAGGAAGAGGGGTCACCGTCCACGCCCTAAGCCACACTCTCCCCGTTTCCAGGTTTCTGCCTCCACGAGCCAGGCCCTGCTCTCCGTGGCTGCGAGGACGCGGACGGTCATCTGGAGGCGGGAACTTGGACTTGGGAGATGCACAGGCTGCCCTGAACCCCGAACCGTGGTGTCCTGGCTGCACTTCCCCAGAAATGATCGCCCTCGTGCCCAGAGGAGGAGGAACTCCAGGGGAGGGGGCAGGTGGCCACCCACCAGGTGGGTGTAAGGGGGGTGCAGCCTCTATAGAGAGTTCGAGTGCACACGTGGGTCCGGCCTTGAATGAGGGGACCGCTCCACACACGAGCTCACTTCTCGCTGGAGGGGAGCCCTGGGGCCTTGGCACACGTGTGTTAACCCGGGTCTGAGCCTGTGCATGGCCGTCAGGGACTCTGGTGGCAGGTGGAGGCAAGATGTGGAATAGCCCTTGGGGTCTGCGGATGAGCTGCTTCAGCCACAACCGAACACCTGCCCGGACGACATTTTCCACAGCCTGCCCCCTGCACCCCAACCCTCCCGCCCCCAGGGTCCAAATCACCAGGTTTAACTGGACCCAAGTGAGAACACGGCCATCCTAACACAATTCACACTTTTTTTTTTTTGTCGTAGCAATGTGGTCTGCTTATTTCCTTCATGGACAATCCACCACAAACCTGATGTGGCCATAAACAGCTCAAATCTGAGGCTCTCCCTCCTGCAAACGTGATGCGTGCAATTGCTACGTCAACCACACCGCGCAGAGGGTGTGAAAAGTCTCCCTGGAAGCGCCTGCCTGTCTGCTTTCCTCCATGGGAGGCCAGGCGGGAGCCGAAGTACAGCGAGGAGGGTCTCGGGGAGCCCCCGGACACCCCCTGGAGGAAAGGCCCGCACTTACCCCCGTGCCTGCTTCCCCGGGCGGCCCTGGGTTCCCTGCTTCTCCGGGTTCACCCTGAAATGAAGAGATCGGGTGAGCACAAGACAGGGACGAGGGGGCTCGCATTTGTGAAACCGCCTTCCGGGAGGCCCAGCCCTTCTAGTCTCTGAAACGCCTAGAAACTTCTCCTGTGACTGACTTTTCTTCCTCAGCGGAGGCCACAGCTACAACCCTCAGCGGTTAGTCACCAGCCGATCCCTCCTCACCCCCAAACTCTGCTCCCAGCCTGTGTGTATGTGTGGTGCGCTAATGTTCATACAATTAAGTTTATGGACTCAACAATCCCAGGTATCTTTGTACCAAAATGTGAATTGAATGTAATAAAGCGGATACTTTGGCAGTAGGAGTCTCCTGTAAATTGTATTGAGAAGAGGCCTAAAGCACATGGAAACAGCATGTAAGATGCATAAAGGCACATAGATACCGGTTAAAACTGCTCCTTTTGGGGATGTCCGTATTGTACATCTGGATGGTTATTTTCCTACCTTAGCAGACTGGTAATTAAGCCTCAAAGAATAATAGGTTTTGGTGAGGAAAGTCTGTTTCTCATTCTTCGAACTGAGAATGTATCAGGACATTCCTGTGCCGTGTTGATCCACCCGATCAGAGGGACCAGCAATTCTGAGGCAGAAATGGTTCTAAAGTTTTAAAAATGCAAGGGCTGAATGCTCTTCAACATTTAACTCCACTCTCTCCGATATTCCCCTTGCTCATACATGTGTTTGAAATGCATCGCATTAAACAGAAACACAATCCCGGGGGCCAGGCTAGCTTATGTACATAATTCCTTCCTCGATGAAAATATGCACATATTTTAACTTCATGAATCATCTGCATAACGACGGAAAATATTAAGTGCTTTCGCTGTGTATAAGAAATTTTCTTCTCTAAGAGTAGCAGCAAATATTTCCAGTTTTTAAATAAATCTTACAAGTAATAGTTATTGAAATAATCTTGTACTTATATTGTTTACAAAGTAATGAATCATGCAGCTATGTGAGTATGGTGGAATGATGTATGTGATGTCTGTCATTCATATCTTCAAAATAAACCTTTAGTTTGCCATGCAGAGCAAATGCTTTCTATATGGATATTATAGTATACCGCATGAGTTCACGTAGATGTGAACAATCAACTCACAAATGAGAGAGGAGAAAGGTATTTCACGAAGCGTATCTGTACCAGAAATCAAACTGTACCTCTTCAATCTGCATCATTTTTGTCACTTACAGCTCATGGAGCTGGGAAACACTCACAGGACCTCGGGCCTGGCCGGGTAGGTTAGAGGGTCGTCCTGATACCCCAACATTTGGTTGGCCAGGGAACCGACCAATGAATGTACAAATAAGTGGAACAACAACCAACAAGTTAATCTCTCTAAAAAAGCACACAAAGAAATACAGGAAATCTATTGCCCATGCTCAAAGTATCTTCTGAGCCACCGTGTTATACCCTGTTGAGACCACAGACATTGGAACGAGAGGGAAAATAACTTTTTCTAGTCATCCTCTGTATATTTTGTTGTTGCGTTTTAACCCTTGTCCACTATAAAGTTAAACTAGATTCTGAAGGATGATCTCCATTTGTTCCACTGAGGAAAATGACAGGGAGCAGAGAGATGGGTCTGAATAACTGTTGAAATTTAAAGGTAAAATTTTCACTACAGAAACCCCTTCTAAATTTAGAGAACAACACATCTCTGCTCACCTGCAAATGACCTTTTGTGTATGAGAGCCACGTGTGCACAAAATCAGCGAACAGTCATGTAAGAAGAAATTAATGTTGTGCAAATGTTAAGTAATGTCCCATTTAAAATCTTTGGAAGAGGACAAAATTCCAAGCAAAAGAAATAAAATGTTACCAGCCTACACATCAAATGGATAAGTCTGTATTCCCAGTTTAAACAAGGCTACGCCGTATTCATTCTAGAACATTATAATTAATATGCAAAGATATGTAGCGAGCTATGTGACAGACTTGAAGTTATTATTACCCAGCATGCCACCGCCTTGCCTCGTTCTATAACACACTTGGCTCAGGTTGAGAGCAAAGGGCTCTGTGTGCCTTTAGTCATAAAATATGCATTAAATCCCCAGCCCGTGCCGATACCATCTCAGTCTGGAGGAACCCGCTCAAGTGCAGAAATCCATCTGGAGCCAATACGTGTGCTATGGAGTCAGGCGACGCATTTCTCAGCAGAGTGCGGCCTGACTCGGGGGTGCGCTTTTCTTCGCCTTCACTGTTTCATTGAATTAGTGACTGGAAATAAATTCCCCCAAATAAAAACGAGGGAGCATTCAGCCAGGACCAGAGCCGATACCGGAAACCTGTCATCCCCGGCAAATTCCATTACTCCGGCTGCTGACGACAATTAGTCAGAATCCCCTTCCTATCGGCTGTCACAGAAGCATATTTCCATGGAAAGAGAGAGAAATGAGTCTTTCCGTGAAGCTGACGCTGGTGGCTCAGCCACACCTGAGCTGTAGGGAGTGGAATCACTGCCCTGGTTGACCGAGTCTCTCTCAGCTAGATCAGTGGTCGGCAAACTGTGGCTCGCGAGCCACCTGCGGCTCTTTGGCCCCTTGAGGGTGGCTCTTCCACAAAAGACCACGGCCTGGGCGGTTGCTATTTTGAAGAAGTGGCGTTAGAAGAAGTTTAAGTCTAAAAATTTTGGCTCTCCAAAGAAATTTCAATTGTGATGTTTGCCGACCCCTGAGCTAGGCTGTGAGCACATGGAAACAGCATGGAAGGGAGCTTGCAAAGCTCCAAGCATCTGGCCCCGTGTCTGCCCAGGAGTCAGACAGAAGGAAACCCGTCCAAGAAGCAACTGAAGCACTTACCACTGTTCCCACGGCGCCCCAAAGCCTTGCAGAGCAGAGAGACAGCTGAGCTGGCTATTAAGAGGTTTTAAATGTGCTTTGTGGGCAAAACTCAAAGTAGAGACTGCATGTCACAATGCTCTAATCAGCATTAGAGCCAAAGGTGGGAGGGGAGGGGTTCGGGGGTGACCCAAAGGGAAGGAGGACAGGTGTGTCCCCAAATGTGCGACACAGGGACTCCCTCAGACAGTGGTCTCTCCTGTTCCCATGACAACTGAACTCCGTGAAAAGCGATCTGTCAATTCCACCCCCAGCTCAGCGGCCCCTTTCAACAGTGAACTCCCAATGTAAGAACATAAACAAAGATCATCATCAAAACATAGACTGTTAGGCATAACTCTTTGATAATAACTTCAGAGTGTTTCCATGTGGTGTTTCTACGTAGTAATTAAGAAATAATAATTACTACTTAGTAATTAAGTAATTATTACTAAATTATTTGAATACTCATATAAGCCTGGCCAGCTACCTCAGTTGGTTCAAGCATCACCCCGAAAGGCCAAGGTTACTGGTTGGATCCCTGGTCAGGGCACATACAAGAATCACCCCATGAACGCACAAAAACTTGGATAAACAAACCAATGGTTCTCTCTCCTCCTCCTCCTCCCTCTCTAAAATAACAATGTAAGAAGAACAGTCATAGAGGGTTAATTACATTCAAAATACTAGAATGGAGGTGTGGAGCAGAAATAAACATCCAAATAATATATTCTACTTCTATCACATTCCTTTTCTGAGCGTTAAACTTTTAAATGAATTAATTTAAATACAAGATATACTATATCAAATTATTTTTAGACCAAAACAGAACTTTTTCTGATAGCATTTAATAACTAGAAAATTTAAGAAATTTCTGTTGCTTCTACTAGATAATATTTTATGTTGTGAAATTTCACTTCTGGCCACTAAAAACTAAGTATTTTAGTTTTCCCATAAAGCACCATGGATGTCAGTGTTTGGAAAATTCCATTAAGAAATGAGCAGGAATGATCAATAAGACATCAGAAAAGCAGTGCCATTTCCACGAGGAGGAGGAGGAGGAGGAGGAGGAGGAGGAGACTTAAACGTGATGGTGTTGTGAGCAAAGGAAGCCCTCCTGGTCCAGATGTGTGGGGACATGCCAACGAGTTTACAAAGCGCCAGAGGCAGGGCACCGTGGTGGCAGCGAAAATGTCACTCCACACGCGACCAAATGAGCAATTCTTCTGCAGCTGGAAGGATTCCGTTCTCCCTTTTACGTCCCTGCCTCACCCATCTCTTCCAGTTTCAGTGGAGAGTGTTGTTAGAGACACTTCGCCTAGGCAGACATACCTGGTCAGAGTGGATCTCGATTTAGTCCCTTTCTAATGACAAAAACCTTGAGGCAAACACTGAAATGCTCCAGGCTTCCGCTTTCCTGCTTAGACAGGCGGGTGACAGTAACACCCTCAGCACAGGCTGGCTGCGCTGATTAGAGGAAATGCTCCAGGCACACATCTGGCAACACCTGGCAATCAGACCCCTGGGGTCTCACTTCCTTCTACCTCAGCACTGAGCTACCGCAGAGGGCGCCTCTCGGTTCGTCTGGCTGTGTCAGACCCTCGGGAAGAGGCCCCAAAACATTAGCCAGTGGAATCCAATGCCCATCCTGGCCATTTCAAACCGGAAATCACGCCATGACTGACCTTGTCTCCCACGCCGCCGACGGAACCAATGGATCCTGGGGGTCCTTGTGGTCCCTGCGGGAGAGGAAAGGAACACAGTCACCCTTTTTGCAATGACACAATGAACCCTAAGTCTGTATCTAGTTCTTCTTAAAGAGAAACGTGCGCAAGGATTTCCCACGTCATTAGGAGAATGAGACAAAATCATGCCCTCGACTGAGTTGGTGAATTCACTGAAGAGCAGATCATTTGATTAAACTGATTTTTAAATGTTTTAGAATTTAAGTTAAGACTCGAGACTTTCCAGTCTTGCCAATTGGTCCACAAAACATAAATCCATCTTTCCTATCAGCGAACCTCTCCTAGTTAGAGGATGGTGTTTGTGAATCTGTGCAGGAGATCAAAACACGACTCTGATGAGGAATTAGGCGATTCATTCCAAAAACAAGGTCACCCTGCTCAACCTCAAAATGACTTCCGGACAATGAGGACCTAAGCGCGTTTTGGTCCATCTGCTTCTGGAACATTCTGGCCAGAATTAAAAGCAGACCCACGAGCAGTAAAGATAAGAATAGATGATTTGTTCTGGGTGAAAAGGTGAGATCAGAAGGTGTGATCACCTCAGAGCCTATACATTTGCTGTTGATAACAAGATACATATGACATTACCTATCGAAATCCTAGGATATGGGACAGGGAGTTAATGATGAAGCTTTGGGGAGACTGTTTATACAGCTGAGAGGAAACATTTTACATGGAGAGAGGTGCACGATACATAGGCACATGTTACACATATTTTATGGAGTGAAAATAAAAATGCCGACTTTTAGATAAAGTCGCCAGTAACAGATGCATCCGTAAAGATGAATGAAGTACAGTCCTGGGCTCAGACACTCAAAGCTGATCACAAACCATGCCTCACGCCATTGTAAGCCATAAAGGTTAAACTCAGACAATTCGCTAACACTGAACAGTTATATATGCAAGGCCCAGTCTTAGCATGTTGAACTGAACCAATGTGGTTATTAGAAAGCTAATATTTCTAAGTCACCAATAAGTACCATATTTTCCGGCATATAAGACGACTTAACCCAGGAAAATCTTCTCAAAAGTCCGGTGTCATTTTATACGCTGAGTGTCATCTTATAGGGTGGGTAGATCCCAAATTCTGTATTTTAACTGGAAAAGTTGGGATTCGTCTTATACGCCGGAAAATACGGTATTTACTTAATGTGCACTTTGTACCTGTTTATGGTGATTAGTTGCCAAAAAAACTGTTTCTTTTCTTGTAAAATGACCTGGAGTAAATAGGGGATCCTAGAACTCTGCACTTAAACATGTGATAATAGTCTGGTTATCTCTTTTTACTGCAGACACGTTGCTCATTAAATGATAACAATACCCATACAACCTGCCAACAATTCCCATCTATTTCACGGTTCTTACGTCAGCTCCGTTGGGACCTTGGGGACCTCTCGGGCCAGGCGGACCAGGTGGGCCCTGTAAGAAACGGACATTCAGGTTATGAGGGCGACACTTCAATGCACTCAGAACACTAAAAGATCGCAGCCTGCAAGACCAGTCGGTGGAGCACTTCCGGCTTATAAGACGTTCTTGCCGGACACAAGGCCACATTAGCAAATGCTTCTTTATACCCAGCTACGGGGAAGTTAAAACTGCAGCGAGAACATTTTAAAAAGGCGCCTGGCCAGTGTGGCTCAGTGGATGGAGCACTGTCCCATGTGCCGCAAGGTCACAGGTTCGATTACCAATCAGGGCGCATGCACGTGTTTTGGTCTTGATTCCCAGGACAGGGGCATGCAGGAGGCAGCCGATCAGTATCTCTCTCTCATCCATGTTTCTCTCTCTCTCTTCCACTTCCTCCCTAAAAATCCATGAAGATGCATTTAAAAAAATTAAAAATTCTATTGCTACCATCTGGTATCATGAATTCATAATACACCTAGAAACAGCTTATGGCAGGATGTGCCAGGACGCTTGTGTGGCAAAGGAACCAAGTTGGGACAAGAAATGGCACTGAGTAGCTTTAGAATGCTATGGAGGATTTTAAAACCTGTATACATGTCCTTAGGTTAGAACTGAAATACGATTAACTGCCTCGCTGTCTTTCTGAAACGATGGCTCTCTCCTTGTTGTGCATGAAACTGGACCTGGCCGCCTTTAATACAGTGCGGAGGGCCAGGATCCGTAACCCCGCACTTGTGATTAGTCTGGAGTGAATACCAGGGCCTGGGTATGTTTTTTAAAGGTCACAGTTTATTTTAATATCATGGTTGAGAAGCTTGTCTACTCCCCGCGTGCCCGTAGGTCAGGGAGAAGGCATTAAGATGCAGGGGACCAGGCAGCCACATCCGGAGGATGCTCGCGTGGTACCTGCTGCCTGGAGTCTTAATCAGTGGCTGAGTCAGCACCTTATGTCCTTATGTTTCAGTTTATTGCAACGACAAAAAATCATTTCTTATTTGAAGAAAATAAAATCTACGTTCAAGTATAAAATGGTCAAATATGTCTTTTAAGGAAGTAAATATTGGAATAATCTTTCTTGGAAGAAAGAATCGATTAGGAAATGTATCAGTTATATTTCATTATTAATGTCAGTGATTTTACCTAATTGTTTCCTTACCCCATATGATGCTTATTAAGCAAACATACGTATTTCACATTTTCAGTTGAACCAAGAGAGCAGAAAGCCAGAATGCATCAGTGGAAATCATTCCATTGTGTTCTAATTAATTCGAATTCCTTATTAAATGAAGACTTTCAAAACAATTAATTTTAATGCCGTGCGAACACTGGCTAATTATTCAAATCTTGGGAGACCACTATCTCTTCTTTATTTACGCCACGTGAAAGTTCGGAGCTCAATACTCATAAATAAATTACGTGTGGCAGTTTATCTACACCCTGGGAATATACACACACAGAACTGGGAAATATACCAGCCAGCGAGAGCCCTGTGTGTGTGCACCAATACCCCGAAGCGAGGAAGAAAAAACAGGTTCGACATGGGGAGGGAGAAGGCCATGGTCACAGCCCCAGGTTGGGGAGAGGAGAGAGAAAACCTCCCTTTGAAAAGCCACAGCCTTCAGGATGACTCGGTTCACGTGAACAAACCATCAGCACATACTAGTAACATGGAAACCCACCAGATTGATCCGGTACTTGAAAAGCAAAACGTACCATGGGCCCCACATCCCCGTTTTCACCTTTTTCACCAGGAGGCCCTGGCAGACCCTGAGAAATGGAAGAGAAAAACCATCAGCATCACTCGTTTACCGGAAAGGACACACGTGGCCAATTTCTGACACAAAACCCACAATTAAATATGAAGTTAGAACTTGCACATGAAAATTAAGACTCAAACTATATCAAAATACTTATAGAAATTGACCACATATGCTAAGATCTTACAGCTACACTTACAAGTAACACGTAGGCTTTGGATGACAGCACACTGACTTCAGCTACCAGATTCAAAGAGCAGCTTGCACTCCGCTGCCGCCTGGCTATGTCCTCATGGGAAATTACCGTACTTTACCTTGAACTTTCTCCCTAGTTCCCCCTTGCCGAATTGTTTATTTTTCCTCTTTCACGTCACAACACATTGTACATGCTCGGATTGCAGACAGCACTTAAAAACACAGGTTTGGCCATAACTGGTTTGGCTCAGTGGACAGAGTGAAGGCCTTTGGACTCAAGGGTCCCAGGTTCGATTCCTGTCAAGGGCATGGACTTTGATGGCGGGCACATCCCCAGTGGGGGGTGTGCAGGAGTCAGCTGAATCAATGTTTCTCTCTCTTTTGATATTTCTAACTCTCTATCCCTCTCCTTTCCTCTCTGTAAAAAAAATAATAATAATAAACTACATTGAAAAAAACAAAATACACACAAATTTGCCACTTGCTCACAAGTGTAACCTACTTAAGAAATAAAAACGTGATGCAAAGCTTTACACTCACGCTGGTACTTTAAAAAAGTATTTACAGCAGCGAATTACTAGACCACGACCCACAGGAATAACTGCCTTCTGCGCGTTACTCCCTAAACGGGCACGTGCGGAGAGCTGAGCACGGGCTTCCAACCATCTGCTGACCCTCCATCCACAGGGAGGTCTTTGATGTTTTCATTCTACTTTCCTATCCTGCTCCTTTTCAGTTTTTACACTGGAAATACCCATTGAGTAGTTTTGATAATCTACTGCTTCCACATGCCTCAATTTGGAGAGAGGGCACTGTATCACGTGTGTGTGTATGTGTGTGTGTGTGTGTGTGTGTGTGTGTGTGTGTGTATACAGTGGTACCTCGAGATATGAGTTTAATTCGTTCCGTAACCTTGAGGCGTGGGAAACTATGAGACGCTCGAGTTGCGGTAAACTGGTGGGTTGTGTGCAGCCCGCCGATCCGCTCAATGACTCCTATCTCAAATGTTGCTCGTATTTCAAAGCAAAAAAATCGCTCGCTCAACGGCTCGTATCTCAAAAATCTCATATGTTAGGGCACTCGTATCTCGAGGTACCACTGTATACACACATACACATAAGCTTTTAAAACATTGGGTATACGTTCATTTTTATGAGGAAAACTTCAGTGCCAATTTATACTGGGCAACATAACCAGGAATTCATTTCTTTTTTATCGCATGTCAGATAGATGTCTAGGGCAGTGGCCTGCTACATGTAATTCCCACACCGTCACCATCACCTCCGGTCAGTTCCGGAATTACTAGAGAAGTTCCCGGGAGGAAACGGCCAGGTAGAGTTGCAGACCTGAGTCCGCCTGAAAATTACCTGGAGAGATTGCTAACACTTTAGACTCTCAGATCCACCACCACAGAGATGCGAATTCATCGATGGAGCACACAAACGTACATTCTTAAACACTTGAGTAGACATGAACACAGATGAAATAGATATTTCATTTGTAAGTCCGTTGTGTTTTTTTTTTAAGTAATATGCATTGCAACTTCGGCAGAATTCAGTTCTTGCCAATACCGTGCAAGTTAACAGCACATTCCCTGTATTTTATCCAGGTTCCACCGCCTTTCCTAGGGGGTGCGTCTACTTTGGGATCCCCAAATTAAACGATATGTAAATGCTAACGGATCGTCTTATTTCCAGAACAAGCCCAGCTCTGCACTGCATCGTTTCTTTATGCGCATGGTCTTCCCTAAAATTAACTCAATGGGGACCTCCCAATAGAAAAACATTTTTTAAAATTTCTGATGAAGTCTGACTATAGTTTGAGTTTATTAAGAGGAATGTTTTTGTTATGAAGAACATTCTATGTCTCTAATGGAGACATAAGAGGTCAGGTTCTCCTGTTGCAAAGCTCAACCTCGCACATGACCTTGGCGGATAGGTTTCCATTCTTCCTGAGTCTTTCCTGCAGTAATTTACACACCAAGGGACTCTGTTTTAAGGTCTGTCGATTTCAAAGCATTTGCCACTCAGGTGATGAAATGAAAACGTGATTTTGGCCAAAGACGTTTATTCTACGTCTCCTGCATCTACAGACAGAGAGTAAACTTCAAACTGAAAAACCCAGTCATTTCACCAGAGCGTTATCTCATTATTATGTAGCTCTATTATAATCTCTAACATCTATGCTGTCGTGAAGACTCAATTAAAGGATGTGGATCAATTATGAAAATGTTAATCACATTAACATCTTTTCAGATTCCTGACTTAAAGAGGTAGCTGGGGCAAAATACAATCCATTTCTTAGTGTATTGATTCCTTGAGTCACCTTATAAAACAGCACATTTATTAAGCTGTGGAGATGAAGGTAATTTTTTATTTAATCTGTTATAAATATGAGCTACATGGCATCTTCTTTAATGATGAGAACTAAATTCCTGAATTACATCCTTACAGAATTCAGGGCAATTGCTTAAATGAGAAAGCGGGAAGGGAAGGTACCACAGCCATTGGCAACCTAAATTTTTAACGTCTTGTTGTTTTAACATCTCAATGTTTTCCACACATTGAAGTGCTTAGTTATTACTGTCTAAAAAGTGTAAAACACTTCAACAGTAACATGAAAATAAAATCTTGGCATTTTCCAAGTTTAAAAGGATTTATCTTGGCATGAAAATGAAAGTGGAAAGTGATATCATGTTCACTAGCAGGCATTCAATGAGTTTTCTAACTAATAATGATGATAATATAATTATGTCATTTACAGTGTAATGTGGATAATGATATACGTAAGCTATTTAATATTGAAAACCAATACTCTGGGACTTTACTTGTGAAAATAAATGAAATTTATACGAATTCCACTTCTATTTACTTTTCTCTAGCCTCACACGTTTTTAAGTGCAGTGAAGAGATGATTTAACTTGAACATTTCTAAAATTCCTACCGTGGCCCTAGCCAGCTTGGCTCGGTGGATAGAGGGTCATCCTGTGGACTGTAGGGTCTCAGGTTCGATTCCAGCCAAGGCACAGGCCTGGGTTGCGGGCTCGATCCCCAGTGGGGGGTGCGCAGGAGGCAGCCAATCAATGATTCTCTCTCATCATGGATGTTTCTATCTCTCTCTCCTTCTCCCTTCCTCTCCAAAATCAATAAATATATTTAAAATTCCTAATGTGGCACAACTGTCATTAACATGGTATTGGAATGTTACTGAAAACAAAACCTTGTAATTTTCTAGAGCAGCGGTCAGCAACCGGTGGTCCAGGGGCCACTGGTGGTGCATGAGTGACGGGAGGTTGGTGACCGCTGTTCCAGAGCATCACGAGGCGGGTGCGGAATAAGCAAGCGGAAAAGGGGAGCTCGCTGCTGCGTCTGAAGCCGTGAGCACCCCGAGGAGGGGGTCACTAACAGGACAGGCATCCCTCCGCCCGCTTTCCCTGCTGACGCACCATCTCAAAACTCCTCGCCCGCGATGCTTAGAGAAACACATCTCCTCTTCCGAGCATGCTCTGTGAGACGCACATCCCAGCTTTAAATGTGAGTTTAAATGACCCACTCACTGGTACTGTGCTTATGTTCCCCATTACCCTAACATTTGCTGCTGGTATTTTCCGTCGCTGGTTGTGATGGGCAGTTGCTATTGCTCAGAATGCGTTTCATTTTTGCTGGCCATCTGAAATACCAGTTTTCCCGCTCTGACATGTACAAAACCAAAACAAAATGGAAACACGCACACTTCTAACAATTTCCTGTGGACTGTCAGACTTAAACAGGATTCATTTTTCAAACACAAGAATGAGAAAAGCAGATGTAATATCTACGATGGGCTAAATGAATACCAAAACAGAAACTGGACTGATACAGCTCCAGACAGAGGAATATTAATAGGTAAAAAGAAACTGAAGTTCAGATACAGAGAGAAGAAAAACAGCCCTAAAGGTTAGCCATGGACCAACATTCTACTTTGATTGACATCCAGCAGAAAACCTGATATAAAGTAGTTGGAATGACAGCGGACAAAGGCCGAGAGCAACGTACCTGCAGACCGATGGGGCCAGGGGGTCCCGGGAAACCTCTGGCTCCCTCGTCCCCTTTCTGTCCAAACATTCCCTGCTGGCCTCGGGGCCCTGGCTCCCCGTCACCTCCCTGGCGGAGAACAAGACACAGGATCACCACGTGGCAAGACCGCGATGGGATACAAGTCCTCATGAAAGTAGCAGTTGAATCCAAACTGGTCTGGACCGGAGTGAACGAGTAGCAGGTGGATTAAATTCCCATGCTCTGCCACCCATATCCCACTGGTTGTTTGGTTCATATTCTTCGTGTCTGGGGTATGGCTGGCTTTAATTTTCTCGTGTGTGCCAAGTCAAAGCTTTGGAATAAGGTAAAAATCACGCTCAGCGTTGACTACAATGTACTTCCCAACTGGTTAGAGACTCTCGTGGGATGAAGTCACACTGGCTTTTGTTTATAAAGATCAGCTTCGTTAGTGCTGTTCGATCTTTTAAATTTCCGTCCACAGTAAACATACGAACAACATACAATAATCTGGTTATGCGACAGTTCACGGATTTACTTGGGGGCAGTAAGGGTTTAGTTGGCTGGGCCAGAGGGGATACTTACAGCAATTCCAGGGGCGCCGACGGGACCTTGAAGACCTGGGGGGCCAGGAGGACCCTGGGGGGAGAAAGAAGAATCAGGAATTCTGACACGGAGGCCTGAAGAGTCTCAGAAGTATAGGGTGGGGTGTTCTCTACACTCGGTGATAAGATGTCTTTTCAACGCAGCGCAGTCAACCATTACTGACTGTAGTCCATGAGACTCCAGGTGTGTAGCTACAATCCTATTTACACCAGCAGGTGAGAAAGCCACCCCTATCTGTGATGTTGCAGATATTCAGAAGTGGGGTTCTGTGCTAACATAAATAGTGGTGAAGTTTCACATCTGAAAATGTTCAGAATACCCTGCCTCTTGAATGAGTCAGAAGGCGCACATGTAAAGTCCATGTATGTGCTGCCATTCTTAGTGAGTACTAGGAGGTGGGGGCCTGCCCCATGGGGAAGGTAGTGGTGGATGGGAGTCAGACTTCCCTCCACATGGAAACACGTCGGACTGAGCGCTGTTCAGTAAGGATCCCAGCATGCCTTACTGTGAGCAGTAGACTTGAGTAGGCTTATTCGTCTTACAGGCATCCATGTGTCTCACTACCTTACTTCTTACATGTAAATCCTGACAAGCCTTATAGACCATCCAGGCATGAGAGTGTCATGGGGTTAGATAGCTCCTGAGCACAGCCGCTTGACCTGGAAAAGTGCTTCAAGCAAAGTACCAGGCGACACGAAACCCTTTCAGGTGTGAACGAGGTCAAGTTCTTTGCATCACGACAAAGACTTCACTTGTTTCTGAACCACATAAAAACCTGAACTAATGTCGCAGGTAAAAGTGCTGGTTGGGATTATTGCATGTATCTGCAAATACACCACGTATGAGCTTGGCTGTGGGTTTTCCATCTATGGCCTTTATTACGTCAAGGGATGTGCCCTCTATTCCCACTTTTTATCTTAAACAGGTGCTGGATTTTATCAAATGTCCTGGGTGCATCTACTGATATGACCACGTCGCTTTTATCCTTCCTTTTGTTTCTGTGGTGCATCAGGCTTACCGTTTTACGGACATTGCACCAACCTTGCATGCCCAGAATAAATCCCACTTGGTCATGGCATATGGTCTTTTTAATGTACGGCTGGATTTGTTTGGCTAATGTTTTGTTGAGGGTTTAAGCATCTGTGTTTATTAGGGATACTGGCCTATAATTTTCTTTCTGCCGTGTCTTTATCTGGCTTTGGAATTAGGATAACGCTGGCCTCGTAAAGGGAGCTTGGGAGTCTTCCCTCCTCTGGATTTTTTTGGAATACTTTGAGAAGGACAGTGGAAAGGGTTTTTATTAGAATTGACCGAATTCAAAGTAATATTGGATATAAATTGTAATTGAAAAATAAAATTTAGAGAATGGAACAGATTGAATCCCAAATGGTACAGTGTCGATAGGATTATCTTCCTATATATAAATAAGCAGCCCTCATCCTCTCCATGGTTACAGCGGAAGGAGTTGAGTGAATAATGCCCCTTCCCACAAAGCAAGACACTCACATTTTCTCCTTTGTCACCCTTGCTGCCTTTTTGTCCGGGTTCGCCAATTTCACCCTGCATCGGAAAGTTCAAGGTCAAGTTTATCTGGAGCATCACCATCACCATCACCATCACCTCCCTATTGAATCCGATGCCCTTCGTGTCCCTGTTCTAATTGTCAAAGGCAGCTTCCCGCTGCCTCTCACTTGGTGTGACTAAAACCCAGACTGAAGTCACCTCCACCTGAGCAATGTTGCAACAGGATTTTTAATTTCTAAGATGCATCTTGTCTGAAAAATGACCACGATTGTCTTATAACGGAAGTCCACTGACTTATTAAAAAAATGTAGAATTTGCAGAAACCGGTTTGGCTCAGTAGATAGAGCGTCAGCCTGGGGACTAAAAGGTCCCAGGTTCTATTCTGGTCAGAGGCATGTACCTTGGTTGCGGGCACATCCCCGGTCAGAGGTGTGCAGGAGGCAGCT